>JAOXNR010025196.1:0-58309 GCA_028571225.1 Parsonsia alboflavescens | reverse complement strand
CTTCCATGCTTATACTTGAAATATTGATCTTTGTATGCATGAATCAACTTCTTCATCTTGTAAATCTTCATTCCATTAATTGAATCACCCCTTAAAGCTCCATCTTCTTTAGAATTGAACTTGAATCTTCTCATCTCCTCATTTGGTAGCTTCCATGAGTTCTCCCATCTATTGATAGCTCCTTGATACTCATCATCTTGCCCAGTCTGCATAGCTTAAACCTGCCAAAAATGCTATGGTTTCAGTGGTATACCATATCCCATAAGGTGATGTAGTATTGACATAGCGAATGATTCTTTTAACAGCCATCAGGTGAGATTCTTTGGGATTTGCTTGATATCTGGTACAGATGCCAAAACTGAGACATAGAGCAGGTCTACTTGCTATAAGATACAACAAGCTCCCGATTATACTTCGGGATAGACTTGATTCCACTACTGTTCCTGCATTGTCTTTAGACAGTTTAAGAATAGTATAAATTGGTGTTCTGACAGTTTTGGCATTTTCGAGACCAAATTTTTTAACCAACGTTTTACCATATTTGGTTTGTGTGATGTATATCCCATCTGCAAATTGTTTAACATGCAATCCCAAAAAATATGTCAATTCACTAACCATACTTATTTCAAATTCTTGTGTCATTTGTTTCACGAAGGCATCTGTATGTTCAACAGAAGAAGAACAAAAAACAATATCATCAACATAGATTTGAGCAATTAAAATATCTTTTGAGAATCTTTTTACAAACAAGGTTTTATCAACTCCCCCTCGTTCGTAACCTTGTTGCAAAAATATTTTGTTAACCTTTCATACCATGCTCGGGGGGCTTGTTTTAAAGCATATAGTGCCTTTTTCTATTGAAGCACATGATCTGGAAACTTTGGATCAATAAAGCCCTTAGGTTGTTCAACACAGACCTCTTCACTTAGGATACCATTTAAGATGGCACTTTTGACATCTATTTGATACAACTTAAATTGATGAAGACAAGCAACACATAACAATAGCCCAATAGATTCCAACTGAGTTACGGGTGTAAATGTTTCATCAAAATCTACACCTTCTAATTGTGTATATCCCGGAGCTACTAATCTGGCTTTGTTTCTAACAATATTTACAGACTCATCTATTTTATTCTTAAAGATCCATTTTGTACCAATGATATTCATATTTTCAGGTCTTTGTTTCAATGACCAAACATCCAATCTGTTGAATTGTTCTAATTCCTCATGCATGGCATTAATCCAACAGTCATCTTTTAAGGCTTCATTTACATTTTAGGGTTCTATAGTAGACATGTAACAAACAGAACTAATCATCTCTCTATAGTTAACTTTAGCCTTACCTCTAGTGCGTGCTCCTTCATCCAAATCTCCAATTACCTATTTCAACGAATGTGCTTTTTGTATTTTTGAGGAGATTTGTCTTGCAACCTTCTTACCAGTTTCTGTTTGTGTCTTTGTTCTAGCTTGAATTTCATCATCTGTTGTACCTGATTGATTCCTTGTGAATTGAACTGTCTCACATGGAATACTGCACTTTTTTGAGTTACTGGGGAAACCTTAATTTTCATTTGTTCATTGTTGTTGCTGTCTTGTTAGTTGAGTACAAGATTTCCCTGTTTCTTCGTCTTCTGACTTTGTAAAAGTCATTCAAAAAACATGAAAGTAGCGAACATTTGGCTTGCTTTCTTTCCATAGTTCATAGGAAGTCAACTTTGTTCCTGTTCTGAAATAGATACGATTAATGATATATCAAGTAGTATTTATACCTTTAGCTCAAAATTTTGATGGTATTCCTTTAGCACATAACCTGACCCTAGCTATTTCTTGTAAAGTCCTGTTTTTCCTTTCTACAACACCATTTTGTTGTGGTGTCTTTGGTGCAGAGAACTGATGCAAGATACCATGATCTTCATAGAAATTAGTGAAGATGATATTTTCAAATTCTTTTCCATGATCACTTCTAATGCGAACAATTTTTCCAAAAATATCAGCTTTTTCCGTGGTTAATCGCTTAGACACCCGTTTGAATGATTCAAAAGAATTTGATTTTTCGCTAAGAAAATCTACCTAGGTAAATCTTGAAAAATCATCTACACATACAAACACAAACTTTTTACCTCCCACATTGTCAACTTGCATAGGACGCATGAGATCCATGTGTAATAGCTCAAGTCGACGAGAAGCAGTAATAAAGTTGACAGCTTCGTGTGTTTGATGTTTCTGTTTTCCATGTTGACAAGCGTCACATATGGCACCCTTATTAACTCCAAAGTCAGGGATTCCTTTGACAACACCTGTAACAGAGATTTCAGTTAGTTATTTGAAGTTTACATGTCCAAATCTCTCATGCCATAAATCAATATTATTATTACTCGAGCTGTTACAACTTATAGTTGTATTAGTGGTATAGCAGTTGCTAGAGGATCTAGTACCAAACAGTACACAGTTCTTATTTTCATCATACACATGACATGCATTCTTAGTGAACTTTACAAACAACTCGTCATCACACAACTGACTAATACTAATCAAATTAGATTGAAGACCATCTATTAAAAACATATTATGGAGATGAGGCATTCCTTTTACCATGAGAGATCCCTTTCCCAAGATTTATCCTTGCTTACCATCACCAAAAGTGACTTGGCCAAGATTACATTTATGAAAATCTTTCAAATATTCCTTGTTACCAATCATGTGATGAGAATAACCACTATCAAAAAAACCATAAATCAGAATCGGACACTTTTAAGGACATAAAGCCAGCCATACAGTTGTGCCTATTTTTCTTTACCCAAATTTGTTTAGGCTTGTGATTCCAAGCCTGTTGGTGACGTGTGAGAAATAGAGGTATAAAACATCTCAAAACAGTTGGGTCTAATATGTCCTTTTTGAAGACAGTAGTGACAAGTAGGTACAAACGACTTTGTCTTACCTTTGGCAGAATACTTTTGTAAGTTAGTACCTTGTGATTGTGACCTTTTCACCTTATATTTCTTATTTCATGGCCTAAACCTCGACGATCATATGACTTTCTTTGTTCTACCAATATTTGATCCAGTTTATCTGTGCCACCATTCATCATCCTTATAGTTTTCATTGTAGTGTCATGTTCCTTTGATAGTTTCTGAAATTTCTACTCCTTTGCTTCAAATTTGCAATCAAATTTGCTTCAAATTTCTGCTCCTCAGACATATGCGTTTTTACCTTAAGCTCTAGTTCTTTGTTTAGTTTGTTAAACTTGATACACCGTTTGAATAATTCTTCATAGGCTTCAAGCATTTCATCAGGAGTGAGTTCACTGTCACTGTCTATGTCAGTTAATTCTGAAAAGCATTGTCTTACCTCCGTTTCTTCATCTAGTTAAACATTTGTCATACTTGGATTGTCACATTTAGATCAATCAACTTCACCATGTAGGGCAACGAAATTATTCGTTTGTTCAGCTTTTTCCTTATCCTCATCTGTTTGTTCTCCATCACTCCAAGTAGTGATAAAAGACTTATGTTTTTTGAGATAGGTTGTATATTCAACCTGAATATGACCATAACCTTCACATTCCCTGCATTGTATTCCTCTGTTAGTCCTGATATTAGAATCAATAAAATTAGAAGGAGACTTACCAAAAGGTTTTTTGTTTCCCGTATTGTTCCTGAATTGATCGAGGTTTGGTTTGCCTTTGATTTGTCTATGCATTTTGGTGAAATTTCAAGTGATCATTAACATTGCTTGTTGAACATCTTCAAAACAATCAATTTCTGGATCAATGGGATCAGCAACTTGAAAAGCAATACTTTTGTCCTTCCAATTCGACATTAAGTTCATATCAAAGGTTTGTAACTTGTTGAATAACTCGTCATACCTGATTGTATAGATATCTTTTGCTTCTTCAATTGCAGTTACTTTGTGAGCGAACCGTTCTGGAAGAGATCTCAGAGTTTTACATACCAATGTTTCTTTAGTTATTTGCTTTCCAAGACTGAATGACTCATTAGCTAGATCACTCAATTTTGCTCGAGAATCAGCAATAGTTTCAGTTTCTCCAATCTGTAATTTCTCGAAGTGAGAACGGATCATTTGCAATTTGGTGCATCGCACAGTTGATGTTCCTTCATGTGCTGTTTGTAATGTTGTCCAGGCCTCCTTCGCTGAAATACATTAAGCAATCAAACGAAACTGATTAACATCAACAACATTAAAAATAGCTTTAAGAGCTTTAGAATTAAAATTAGCTTCCTTTTCCATTCCTCTGTCTTGGTATCTTCATCCTTCAAAAGATCCTTCCCATCTTTTTGGGGGAGTCCATCCTTTTTGGACTGATTTCCAAGCCTTTTCATGTAGTTCTTTGATGAACGCAGTCATCCGAGCCTTCCAATATGAATAATTGGATCCGTTGGGTAGAGGTGGTCTACTCACCGATCCTCTTTCTTGCAGTCCACTCATTACTGCACAAAGTGATTCTAAATTCAAGATCTTTCACTAATTCGTTAGTGTATAGCTCTGATACCAATTGAAAGAATCTTTTGCTAGCAATTCTACCATTAAGTATACGTAATACACTGAATATATAAATACTCGCAGAAAGTAAATGAACAGCGAGATTTAACGAGGTTCACCCCTTTGGAATATATCAAATTTTGGGGTACATCCTCAGGGCAAAGTCAACCTGAAAAATCCACTAAGATAAAAACATTACAATAGGTATAGTATGGAACAATAGAATCACTCTAGTCTATCACTATCCTATACTAAGTTTTACCTTACAAACTCACAGCAAGAATCCCTCTTGCATATATAGCAACATCTTCTAGAATCCCTCTGAAGATGACAAAGCTTCTCCCTAAGCCGAACTCCCCCTGAGTTTTGGAGCTGTTCCACAAGAATAGTTGTAACACTCCCGTGACACTCTTGTGATAGTTTGCGATAATGAGGTTGGGAAACTCCTCCCGAGTTCTCCTACCATAAATATTCTCCCGAATATTTATAAGGATTTTCAGCAAGGACTCCTCAGCATGTTGCTCAATTATCATTAATCTTTATCAGTCAAAGATTATCTTGTTTTGGAAACGATAGCAATGTAGAAGGATACAAGAGATATTCCTTTCTAAAAGATAATCACAATACATTAATAAATATGGAAGCATCCAATTTAGATAAATATGAAAATATCAATTCAGGATAATTAATCAAGGAATATCTATCTTCAGAAATCGTAAGAGATACCATATCAAACGATTAAGAATTTAATAAGAATAACTCAAGAATCCTAAAGATCTCAATAATCTCCTAATCCAACTCAATCACTGATTTGATCAATTTGTAAAATTCATAGGCAATTTATCAATATCCTAATGGATATTCAAAAACTGATTAGCACTAAATTTCAGAAATAATAACCAACACAAATAGTTAATAGTAACTTATTATTCGATATATATTATCGAATGACAGATTGTCCATGGACTGATTAAGCTGGTTTACTAAAAGATTATTCTCTCAAAATATTGACTTAATGATGCAGGTTGGCCCGAGCTTGGAATGAGCTTTTTATGATTTTAGGGCTTTTTATTTCCTATTAGGTTTAGGGTAGATTTGAGGTTATAAATATCTCGTTTTGTCTTAGTTACAAACGACTTTTAAAAATATGATACTTTTCGACTTTTGTCGTTAAATTTAAAACTTGTGTGTTTTCACAATATCCAATTCTTTTCCTGTTTAACAGTTTATTCGTTCCTATTTATTGCATCAGTTGGTATCAGAGTACAGGTTGCTTGAAACCAATGGCTGAGCAGAATCGTGTTGGTTGTGGACACCGTCATGCTGGAAGGGGGTGTGGATTCATTCCTGAGAAAGACAAATAGCCTCGTTAACGAGACCTGAGATAAAACGAAAACAAAGCATAGAGAAGGCAGATCTAAGACTTGGAGCGGCAACTGGTGCAGGCTAGGTTGGATGTTCAGACTAAGAAGGGGGCGGTAGTTCATCATGGCTGTCAGAATGATCCAAGTTTTTTAAGTTGCTGGAATGTAATAGCAGATCTATATTTTGGACTTCACCAGAACAACCAGCAAGTCAGTGCAGTCCGCTTGACAGCCTTGCTAGGCACTAATGACCTTGAACCAGCAGAGAACACCAAGAGCCGGTAGGCTGTGTTCCAGCAGAGGTGACAAGCAAAGGCAGACGCAGCGTGCCAGCAACCATCGTGCCACACCAGGACGAGCAGATCTAGACTGCAGAAGCAAGTGGCATTCCAGCAGGTCTGCATGGTCAGTAGGAGCCATGCCAAGCACCGGCAGAGAACACCATGAGCAGACAACGGCATCCCAACAGTCCACAAACCAGCAGAACAGCAACCAGTGAGGTTGAGTAGAAGCGCCCTCAGGCACAAGTGGAAGCCAACAGCGTGCAGGAGAACCAGTAGTGATCCAGTGGGTGGCCAAACCGGCCACGCTGCACAGCCAGCGGCAGCCTCAGACAGTTCACGGGGATTGGTGGCTTAGAGTCTGAAGATGGCAGCTTAGAGTCTGAAGATGGCGGCTAGGTTTCCTGAGGAAGAAGATAGCAGAGACAAATTGCAGAAGAGGCCTCAATTTTTCAAAAGTTCTATATTTGGTCCTTAAGTTTTTTATTAGCCTAATTAGGAGTTTTATTATTATTATTATTATTAGAGTTCTTTTGGGCCTTTAGAATTCGTAGAAGTGCAGCTAGTGAGAGCGAATCTTTTCCAAGCTGGGGAGAATGATGCATGTGAGCCTGAGCTCGGAATAGGCTTTTTTCGATTTTAGGGCTTTTTATTTCCAATTAGGTTTAGGGTAGATTTTAGGTTATAAATATCTCGTTTTGTCTTAGTTACAAATGGTTTTAAAAAAATGTGATACTTTTTGACTTTTGTCGTTAAATTGAAAACTTGTGTGTTTTCACAATATCCAGTTCTTTTCCTATTTAGCAGTTTATTCGTTCTTGTTTATTGCATCACTTAGGCATCAGAGTTATCCTGAGGGCGACAACCCACTCCAGTGATCTAATATCCCCTTTTAGGTTGCGATTGCAGATACTATCACTGTTCGGGGTGACCTGGAGATCGTTTTTGAACTCCATCAATTATGTTTTAGATATATTTTATTTCTTTATGCTTGCTTTTTTTTTATAGGAGATTTGATTGAAGAAAGATTGAAAATTGTTGGAGGGTCAAGCGGCAAGTCAAGCAACGGTTATCCTAAGGAGTTCATATTTTCTTATTATTTTTTTAGGATTCTTTTTGTAATAAATTTCTATTTAGTTATTATAATTCTTTTATGTTATTACTTATTTGTAAATAATCTATTTTTATAAATAAGTTATTTTTCATGGTTTTAGACACACAACTCAACATTGATTTCTCTAGAATTTCCAAAGACAAGGAGCATATTTTCTCTTTCCCTTTTCTGATGTATTTTTCGGTTTTATTAATCATGTCTTATGAGTAGTTCTCTTTTGTTAACAAGAACATAAAGTAGACTGTTTTGATGTGGGATAATGAGATTTGGTTTGTTTTTCTTATAAAGATTTGATCTTTATTATTAAGTATTTGTGCAATTCTTGTTTTCATATTATTAATTGTGTTTATTAATTTAGCCTAATCATCTAGATTAATTTACATGATTATACCGTTAGGATTTAAATATTACCCCTAAGATTGAGAAATTCACAAATAGCGGCTACTGTTTAAATTTGATTTGGCTAACAACATTATTTGACAATAGAGAATTGCATGAATCAAATTGCATGAATTAAAGCTACGTTGTTATGTAATTTTATGTTGGTGATGCCTTTATGCTTATGCAATTTAATTGATTAAATTTATTATTCGCTTTGACGTAGGTTTAATTGATTAAATTGGGAATTTTATTTCTCATTACGATAAGTAGATCTATTTAAATAATAGAAATTTGAACGCTAAGATAAATTTTAAAATTAATTTGATCTATTATTGACCCCATAGCAATTGGCTACCGGATTGTTTCTTGTTGCTATTAGTGGTACGCATTCTGTTCGTTGCTTAATTTGGTTTCCCCTGAAAGATAGAAATCGATTTGCTGCAGCAGATGGAAAGAACAGTGAACACACAAATATCATAAGGTCTAAGCATTTGGTGATAGAAGTACGGAAGAGCAACATTAATGAAAGGTTCACATTCTGATTTTATGCCTTTTGGAAGGCTACCTCATGTATAATATAGTATAAATAATTATATAAAGCTGCTTTCTGAAATTGCATAGGCCGTTTCTTGATGTGCTTTCATGGTAATATGTATATTACCGGATGTAAACTACTCCCCAATCGGTACAGAACAAAGTTTGCTTTTAGGAGACAAGGTGAGCTTTGGCTAATTGGCTGAATTAATCTCTTTTTTGTCATATTTGAATTGCATGTCTGCGTTCATCTTATTTTGTCGCTTTGCTTGCAAAATTAGGTACCCTTCAGTTAGCATAATATTTAAGCTTTAGATAACCATTTTTTGAAATCTTCAGCTTCTCATTATTTTCATTTTTGTGTTAGCTTCTGTGAGTCTAATTTTCTAATAGCATTACAGGTGATCTGAGATGGATTTTTACTTGAAAGGGAATAAGAAAGGGAGTTTGCAGTAATGGCAATAAGAACGTAACGTATATTTTATACTACGAAGGCTGCAAATCAAGGAATCAGGACTGCTTTTTGAAAGCTTTGATTTGTGAAAATAATCACTGTAAGGATTTCAAATTTGAATCTCTTATTCATACTAAATTTTATAGAATTTCCGCCAGGTAGTATCATAAACGTGTAATGTGAACATTTCTTTTATCTTCCACCCAAGTACAAAATCTGATTGCTTTTGGGAAATACATTGGTTTTTATATTTGTCAATCTGCTTGCGGGTACGCATCATTGTATGAGTACTCTTTAATTGGTTTGTCTTATCTATTGCAGACGGAACGGGAACAATAATGGAGAGCAACAAAGATTCCTGGTTAACACAAGAGAGGAGATTATGTTCCTCGTTTGAAGAATGCATCAGCTTAAATCATTTTCTGAAAACTGTGTTAACTTTTTTTTCTATAATAAAGTTGTTCACACTAAAGAATCAATTTCAAATTCATATTCATCGAAAGAGAATGGTATTTAGTAGATATGTTTATTTTAGTTTTATTATGTGCACGTTAAACTTTAGTTTCAATGAACTGGTCGAAGTTTAGTTACCATTATCTTATCAGTCTATTGATTTTAAAATATAAGGCAACGAAAGAGGAGCTGATTTCAAAATATTTGTATCTCTGATTGAGCTAGAATGTTATGCCTGAAATAAGTGCTCTGGTTCCGTACTGTGACTTCTTTTTGGTTTTGAGGATGGGTCTACATATTTTGGATCAGTAGTGATGTCTTTATTCTAATGTGTTGTTTATGTAATGTTTATAACCTGGGTAGGCGTTAATTGAAATTATGAGGCTGTGAACATTGACTTAAACATTCCAAACTGCTGCATTCTAGATTCAAGAATCAAGTGTGATAATGTCATGCAAGAAAAATCTCGAGGCTTTATTTCGGAGCAAAAGTTGATAAAAGAAAGTTTTTTGTAAGGATCTAAAAGAATCTGAGTTTTGAAAAGTGGGTTTATTACCTACATATGTAATTCTCAATTTGAAAGCATTTCTTAAAATTCCTATTAATTTTAAAAATAGTTTTATATTAACAAACAAAATTTGATTTGTATTTTAATAAAAAGATATTTATTACCTATTCTTATTAGGTAATTTAAAATTTTCCAAATTAAATCATAAATAAATGATATTACTTTAAAATCATAACATAATACAAAATAAATTAGATAATAAATAAAATGATGGGCCTATGCACCTAGTACTTACTAATTGCCAAGATCCAAGATGAAAACTTTTGTCAGATTTTTTTTTCTTCTGTTCTTAGAGCCCCGGCGGGGGGGGGGGGGGGATGGTTTTCCCCGACAGGTGCAGTATCACAAGTGACAGATGTTAAACTCTCCCTTCACAACAGCCCTTGTAATTATCTTCTTCCTCTATTCGGTGGCTGCAGTCTCCTCTGAATCCCACGGTAAAGCATAGCAAGCCACATTTTGTCAGTACCAGACTGACTCTTTTTTGGTGCCCAAGGTGGTTAAATCTCAAGTGAACTCCCTTCAAAATCAGAAGTTAGTTAAAATCACATGATATACGAGTTCATTTAGTAAAATTCAGTAAGAATGATCGATTCTACTGAATTTAGAAAAATTCTTGATTTTTTAGTTAAGTAATGCTAATTCATTAAATTTATCTGGTAATCGATTCATATATATATATATATATATATATATATATATATATATTTTAAAATTCAACCAATTATTCTAGAGTTATTTTCATTCCATCAATAACTGATTCACACAAACCTTTATCTCCCTTCTCTAAATTTCATGTTTATTGATGAGAGGCACGATTCCCGAATGGATCGCTCTGAGTTCGGATTGGGCTCAAATTTGATCGGATCATCCAGAACGGGTCAACGAACAAAAGACATCGTCATGCTGTGATGCAAGGCGTTTTTCGACCATTCGAAGTCATCTTGATGGTGTTTTGGATATTTTTCTATTTTCTGTGTTATTGTCGTAATTTTCCTATTTTTAGGGACAACTTCATAATTTTTTATTTTTAGGAGTATTTTTGTAATTTCATTATTTTTAAGTTCCGATTAGGTTTAGGTTTTGTTTAGAGCTTTAAATATTTTGTTTCTCATTGTTTTCGGCAGCTTTTCATTAATTGAAAATTTTTGACTTTGATCGTTTTTCCCAAAACTCGTGAGTTTTTGTGGGTTTTCTAGATTTTCTTTCGTTTAGTCATTCTTTTCGATATTGTTCTTGCATCATTTATTCTTCTACTTCTAAGTCAAAAATTTAAATGTAAAGTTCTCAATTCTTTCTTCCAAGTTTCAAACAAATAATTTCACCAAAAAGAACTAATTTGAAAGAAGAAAGAGCCAAGATGCATGGTGGCAAAAGCAAAGTGCAATAATAAATATTTTGAACTTTGGTAGTTTGATATGATTTTTTATATAATTATTAGTGTATTATTTTATTTGATAATATATTAATTATATAATACATATATAATATATGGTATATATAAATTTAGCAGCACATAAATTCGAAGAGTTTACAAGTTGAATTTTCAGGATGTCGAACAAGTTTAAGTAAAATCTTGAGTTTAAAAATCGTATTGGCCCCTCTTTTTTTATTCTATAGAATTTTCACGTGGGTTTGTATACATTTGCATATCTTGGGGTGAAAATAGAATTGGAAAAACAGAGAAAGCATGATGCGGGTTACAAGATTTTGCAATTTGGTGTTTGTGATCATCTCCGGAACCAATTTCTGGTCCAAATTTATTTCCAGATCCTCTGCTTAAGTGACCTGAAACGGTAAAAATCATTTCTTTTTTGTTTTTTTGGTAAATTTTACTTGTTGTGGATATAGTTCTTCTTAAGTTGATTTGAGTTCTTCTTTCTATACCGTGGTAGAATTAAGAATTGAGTCTTTCCTTTCGGGGTGTTGGAGGGATTTTAGGGGTTCTTTCCTGCAGCTATGTCATTTTATCCATTTGCTTGGCCTAGATGTATTGGGTTCTTCATAGTTGGTTAGAATTGATCTCTTTTCTTTTAGGAGTGTTTTGAATTTGTTTGTTGTAGTTGTATTTATGTTCTAAACTTTACATGGACGTTTGTAATTGTTGATTTTCCTATATTGGTAAAGCTCTACATATTTGGATCCTTCAATTTTCAGCTATCACATTTCTAGGTTGAAATATTGATGCAATTTATTTTGGTGTTTGGAAATTGGAAAAAGCGAGTGAAATTGAAAAAGATGATGTGTTACGGAATTCTATGAAGGAAAGGGAGCTGACTGGAGATTTTATAGCAAAAGTTTCTGATACAATTTGGCCGAGGGAAGCCATTAAATTTCATAATAATGCGGTAGTGTAGTGGCAGAAGTTACTGAGAATAATGTTTAATCACCAGAGAAGGTCTTCTTTTTTTGTTGGTTGCTAAAATGCATCAAGGTAAATATATATAGGTTGATTGTCGGCCTTTTTTTTCTAAATCCCACGAGAAACGCCGAGACAGATTCTCCATAATTGGTCAATCATTTATTTCAATTTTGCCTCTTTTACTTCTATTGCTCTCGCCTATCCCACAAGGTCATTTCCCTCGTTTTTGCATCTTTTCCTTTCATGACATTATTATTATTTATTATTTTCTCTTTGCAGATGTTGGTGACGTTGTGTCGAAGCTAGTGACTGCATCAAATACATCTAGTATGTGGTCAAGAAAATTTTTCTCAAATTTATTGAAGAAAATAGAGTTATCAAAATGGATCTTGTTCTTGGAGTTGGTCCAATAATATTCTAGATTTTTGAAAGGTTGAATTTGAAAATCTGATCCCAATTGCAATAAAGGATTTTTTAACCCACCTTTTAAGGGTCGTTGATCCTTGGGGTCAAATATATTAAAAATATTATTTTATTTTATAATTTACTTATTATAGTTTAAAAAAATATATATTTTTGATTATTATTATTTTTTTGTCTAAAGGCTTTTTTTAAGTTCATCTCACCCAACTTCTCACTCTCGAAGCTGATTCAAGTATTTTTTATGTTGGAAGTACTCCATTTGGGAGTGTAGAAGAATCAATTATTCATCTTTTTATGGAATATGATTAACCAAGATAAAAATAGTATTATTGTTTTTAGTTGTTTTTTTTTTCTTATTGAAACTGTTTGTTTAGTTTTTTTTTTTTAATTGAACTGTATTAAATCTTGAAATTGTGTTTTTCATTTGTATGTTTGGTTTGTATTTAATTTTGTGCATTTTTCTCTAATTTTTAGCATTTTTTTAAAATTAGTGTGAAAATTGAAATGTTTTGTTTTAAATATTTTTAAAAGTAACAAAAAAGTTTAAATATATATAAGGGCTTTCTTGTCCCGACCCTTAGCCCTATTGGGGTTGGGTTGGGTTGGGTTGGGTTAGGATTTTGGTGATTCTTCTGAAAATGGGATTGATCCATCCTGGTCCTTTAAATTTTTTGATACTTGGTACGGAGTCAGACCAATCCCAATTGACAACTTATGCAAGCAATTATTTCATGATATTGGGAAATTAGATTTAAGATTATGGATCTGAAAAGTTCTTTCTAAGTTACTGCATTTCCTTTAACAATATTGTGCGTAAGAAGGTAAGGTAGGTTGGGATTAAGATGGGATGTCTTCTATCATGTTCATTTTTTGTTAAACTATTGTTTTAGCCCCTTTTTTTTCCCCCCTTTTTTTAAAGATTTAGGGTTCTTTGGATAAATGCAGTTGAGCTTTATATATCTTTATTTGTTAATTTTCTGGATTCATCAGTGTCTTTATAGTTTCCAAGGGTAAATTTTAAGTTCTTTTTAATCAATGTTTATAGCTTTTCTTTTTCTTTTTCATGATTGTGTTTTCTTCTTATTGGATCTGTGAGACCAATGACAATTTTGAACTTCTAAAGAACCTATTTTTCATGTTATCTGTGTCTATTAGTTTGAATTAAAATGAGCTTCTTAATCCTGAGTACTATAAGGAATAGGGATGTCTTGGCAAATACAGTGAACTCGACATTGTTTTTGATGGATATTTGATGCAATTCATTTGACCATACTGATAAGCATTTGAATTCAAGAACATCATACATGGAGTTAATTAATAGGTAAAGAGGCAAACTTGAATGTTTTCTGTAAAAGAAAGCTGATTATCTGATAATAATTTGGTATCATTTACACTCTAATTACAATAGGAAAATTCCTTCATAAAATCTGTCTAGTGATTGAGTATGTTGAGAAGGGAAACTCGAGATTTGAGTAATCTCCTAAAAAGGCAGTCTAATGCTTCTTCAAGTTCTTGAATAAGAGATTCAGTGGCATGGAAGTCGATCTTTTCTGTCTTCTGCCCCTTGAGAGATTCCAAAGCCTGATCCATCTTCTCCATTACTTCCCTTGTTTGTTTGGATTAATTATCTTGGAAAGTAGTGACTTTTCTGTTGTCCCATACAGGAAAGACAAAATGGATCTGAGAACTGAAAGGCTGACTGCTTCAATTTCTCTCATCAAAGACTGAAACTCTCCATTTTGGATATTCTCATTAATCTTGATCTTGCTAGTCTCCATTTTGCTCAAATTCTTGGAGCAGTTTCCCACAATGCTTTTGATAGTTTTCCTGGAAACCATAAAGTTTTTTACTTCATCTTCATGTGATTCCCCACTTCTCCTCCTTCTAAGTGATGATTCACATTTTCGTAAGCTTTCTCTTACAATCTGCAAAGCATCCTTGCTCATGCTGCAGATATCCAACAACTTGATAGATTCATCCAGGGCTTTTTCAAATTGATGGGAAAGCTGGGCTTGTGTTTGAGCATGTGGCAATTGAAGAAAGTCATCAAAACTTTCATACAGGTCATTGAGAAGACCTAAGTTTCGGAAAATTGATGAAGAAGATGAAGATGATGATGCAGTTGCAGATGATCTGAGCCTACACAACTGTTCTTCAAGATTTGCAGTTTGAGGATGAGCTCCAGAAGGCAAACTGATGGAACGTGTGTGGAAGCTGGTTTTTGCTGCCATTTTTAATTCCTTACGAGAGAAATTAAGAGGCTGATTTTTCACTCTTGTTTGCCAAGGTTTGATTTGTTTGTGATGCCACAAGTTCGAATTCTTCCTTTATATATACACTCAGAACTGAGAGAAATTAAAGAGCCATGCATGTGAAGACTTTTCTCCTCTCCCTGTCAATGTGGTTGTCATGTCGTGGATCAGCCAACAGTATGCTTGAGAATGATAGGGTCGATCCGAAATTGAAGATCTTTGCAAATAAAAAAAAAATAAAATTGCAGGAGTGTAGTGCCAGCATCAATGGCTCTGAATAATTGAGGAAATCATTAAAATTAAAATGTAATTAAGATCACACGGGTGTAGGCCTAGTGGTTCGGGATGGAAGCCGTTGTGAGTTCGACTAAATCTTTCTACGTATTCTAAGCAAAAGTCGAGGTGGGTGCGAGAACTTGTACTTAAAGAGCTAGTTGAAAAGAAGAAGAAAAAGCGCTTCTTCTGCTGATAATGTCCTTCCAGTATTATATTGAAGTCAAGAAAGCGAAGGGAATCACATTCCTCTCTCTCTCTCTCTACATATATATAGCATGTCCAGATTTTGTCTCATCAATGGCGGCCAGAAATTTAACTACAGCGCCAGAGAGAGAGAGATCATAATTTGTGCCCAATTATTTAAATGTACAGAGCCACCTGTATGATCTCCGTCTCATCATACAAAGGCGATTGGGGGGGGGGGGGGGGTTGTTTTGGAACAATTCTAGAGCGAGCTTATACATATATATATATATATATATATATATATATATATTTGTATATCTATATGGAGAAAGATAGAAATTAATGTCCATGTAAAATTGGTGGGGGAACATGAGGACTCTTGATCCGCTCGTGCAGATTTTGAATTAGTATTTATAATTGTGCATGTGCATGCAAGATAGTGACAAAATTAGGTCTGCCATATGTGCTAAAGGAACCCAGCTCGCCCTCGGGTTGATCAGGGATTCACCAAAATTAATCATGGATTTCCCAACCGTACGTGTTTAGGTTTAGGAAGGTTAATGACGTAGTGATTAGAAATAATTAATCTAGCTAGATCAATCAAGACAAGATCCAGTGACAATGAAAATAAATCATGAAAGTTGTTGCTTATGTATGATCTGCTAAATGTTGGCCATATATATCTGCCAATAGGTCACAATCTACGATAATTTTGGAGGAAACAGAAATATTTGAGTGAATTGCAAGGCAATTTGATTGGGATACCTTAATAGCTAGCTAGGCCGATGTGAATTGCTATTTATAGCATTTTCATTGAAAAAGTAGACCTTTAGGGAATTCTCAGTATTGGTTTGCTAATGGACTGATGGAAGAGATCATTGAAAATGCCATGTTAATAAAGAGGAAGCCAAAAAGTGAATATTCCCTTCATGACAAAATATATAAGTTATTGGCTGTAATTTGAAAAACAAGGGGAATATTTTTTTTTCTTCTTAAATGTCCCTATTTATATGCTAATCAAACTAACAATCTATGGAGAAAAAGAAAGTGATAAAAATAATATAGAAAAAATACCTTCAAAAAGCTAATTAATTAACAACAATAACTTATAATTAAGTGAGAAGAAAAGTTAGTTAAAATAACTTACATTTAGCGACAGGGATCTTGATTCTTACTCTGGTGTTTAGTAGAACTTCTAACATCTCAACAAGTTGTTGAATTCCAAGGTCCAATGCCCGTCTAGTCCCTTCCGGAGATTTTTCATTTTGCATTTCTCTTGGTTATAAACTCCCTTTCTGGTTAGTACAGATCAGGCCAAGTAATTCAACCTCCAGTTTTTTCTGAACATGGGTGTATAACTGGTTGCTGAGTCTTAGAGAAAATGGCAGCTGATTATGAATTTCCCCAAGTGGAAATTCATTCAGATGTTGCCCAAGCTGCCAACAAATGGAATCTTGACAGCCTTATGGGATCATCTTCAGCAGACATCTACTTACTACTTCAGGTTGTCGTTTTTTAATTAATACAGTGGTTGGCTTTTCCTGAAGAATTCATCTGCAGGCTTAATGCTAAATGATTGGACCTTACTGTATACATTCTAAATCATAATGAGGTAAGTTTCAGAAAGATGCTTAATCATTTGAGAGTAATTGGAATATTTACAGCCTATATATTTGTTGTTGGATTGACAAATGTTAATGAATTATTATTGTGCTCATCTCAGTCATGAAATGCACACAAATTTTTTTACCAAGTAATTACTATCACTCATGATTCTGAAAATTTGATCCTATCACTTTTAATGATCATTGCCTTACGTATAGTGGAGTAATTCTCTTTCAAAAAGGACTGCAGTATTTTTTAGGCAGTTCAATTATTTCTGAAAGGAAAATAAACAGAAAGAGTAAAAGAACAAGAGCAATTTGGTATAAACTTTCGATATCTATTGATTCTCATGGCTGTGTTTGTGTATCTGCTCTACAAAATTCTGTACACATATTCATACTATAGCATCTACTGATTGAGAATGTTGAGAAGTGAAACTCTGGTTTTTAACAAAGCCCTGAAGAAAACTTCCAACAACTCCTCCAATTCTTGAATGCCGAGGTCTAATGCCTCAAGTCCTTTTAGTAGAATTTGCATGTGTAGAAGATACATCTCCTTGTTTGGCTTCTTGCCTTTCAGGAGTTGCAAATCGGCTTCGATCTTCTCAATTCCATCAGTATCTGACTCTCCATTATTACATGATACTCTTTTGGGTTGAAAGAGTCTAGAGACCAATGACAAACTTCTTCGCTGTAAGGCAATCTTTGGCCCTGAAATGCTGGATAGACAGGACTCTAATGTTGTAGAAGTAACTTCTTGAACTTCATTGATCAGGTTAACCAACGCAATCTCTTTAGTTGTCCCTGTAACAGGGCTTTTCTTTTCTGATCTCTTCAACCCTTTACTGCACTTGCAAATCATCTTATTTAATTTCTTTCTGGAGGCCACAAAAGCATCAATTTCATTGTCCAATTCCCCGTTTCTTTTTCTTCTTAGGGAGGATTCGAGCTCCTGAACAGTTTCCTTCATTTGGGAATAAATCTCCCTGACTGTGCTGCAGATATCTAGCAGCCTGAGAGATCCATCCAAGACCTCTTCTTCCCATTTTCCGTTTCTTTTGGGAGCAAGAGCTTGTTGAATGAGTGGCAGCTGAAGGACATCATCGAGACACTCGAACAAGTTTCTTAGGCCATCCAACTTTTGGCAGACAGAGGTATGAGAAGATGAGGACGCAGCTTCAGACGATCTCAACCTGTCCAATTGCTCCTCAACTCTTGGAAGCAAAGGATGAGATGAAGATGGCAAGCTAATTGAACGAGAATGGTTTGAAAGTTTTGCCATTTTTTTCCTTCAATTTTCAGAAAGAATAATTACTTAGAAGTCTATGCCTGCGGCTGTGGAGCTGTTGAACCTGACTCTTCTAAATGGTTTATATATGCATGAGGTGGTGAAACAAAAGGAATCTCATGTTCTCGCTGTCTGGTTGTTGTCGGATCTCAGGCTGTAAATACAGTGCAATGTGATCTCAATTTGTGGAAAACTATTAGTACAGCCACCACTTGAAAACCATCTCCGGATTCAAAGCCAACTGAGCCTGCTGTTTTCTTGCTAATGATCAAATGTGGAGAGAGCTTCAATTTGTTTAAATTATAGGAAACAAAAGGAATCTTCATCCGTTCGTGGACATCTTGGTCTGCCTGGAAGGTTTAAATTTCAGTAACAGGTTCCCTTCCAATAAATTCAGTATTCAGGCTGTCAAGATTCCAATTTTTCCAAAACACTTGAGCACATCAAAGAAATTAAAACTTTTTTTTCATTTATTTGTCTGGAATGAACCAATGTGCTAAAGGCCTTATTGTTGATCCTCACAACCTATCATTTTTAGACATCCTGTTGGCAGATCAACTACATGACAACCAAACGAGCTTGGAAGGAAGTGAAAGGGAGCAGGAGTTTTTCTCTCTTGAGGATGCATATAAAAGAAGAACATGAAGCTGAGAATTTGAGATATCCAAACTTGACGAGTTTTCTTTTGCTTAAGGGAAAATGGCAGCTAAAACAAACTACCATGCTAGTTCCATCAGTTTTCCCTCCAGGGTTCATCCTCAAACTGCAAGTCTAGAGGATCAGTTGTGCAGATTGAAATCATCAAGCACTGCATCAACATCTTCATCATCAATTTGCCAAAACTTAGGCCTTCTCAATGACTTGTATGAAAGTTCCGATGATTATCTTCAGTTGACAAGGCTGTTTGTCTTCCTTAGGAATGACTTCACGTCCCCTTCCAATACGACACCGTCCACGACCAATGTGATTCTGTTCAGCCATTGGTAAAAGCAACCTAGCTCTGATACCAAATGATGCAATAAACAGGAACGAATAAACAACTAACAAGAAAAAGAACTGGATATTGTGAAAACACATAAGTTTTCAATTTAACGAGAAAAGTTAAAAAAATCACATTGTAAAAGCCATCTGTAACTAAGACAAACGGAGATATTTATAACCTAAAATCTATCCTAAACCTAATTAAAAATTAAAAAGCCCTAAAAAATATAAAAAGCTCAAAAGTTAAAGTTGAACCCATTTTGAGCTTGGACCAACCTGCATCACTCTTCTTTTAGTTATCTCCATGCAACTCTCATAAATCCTAAACTGACATGCTAATTCAAAAAAGTTTTATTATTTTCATCAGTAATTCCATTTTGAACCTAGCTTCAGATACCTGGAAACATATATGTCGCGTTTCTAACAAATACACTAACAGGTACATCAAATAAATCAAAATAAAGGAACAATGTTTTCTTCTTGACTTATTCTTGAAAACAAATTACTACAGGATTCCCAATTGTTGAAACAAGTAAGGAGAGAAAAAAGTAGACTTGTGAATTGAATGGAAGAAGCCCAAATCATAATAAGGAAAAGGATTTGAAGATGACTTGAAAATCTGTAATAATTTATCAATTTTTCTATTAATTTGTTAGTATAACCACATTTGAATAATGTCCACGAACCAATGCTTGCCTTCTTCACATTCACAATTGAAACATTAATAATTGATTCTCGATTTTGCAGTTGCAGTGAATTAAAAAAAAAAATGTCCACGAGTGGATTATGATTCCTTTTGTTCCCCCAATGAGTATGCCTAACGTGAAAATTTTCTCTCTTTCCACATGAGTTGCTTTAGATTTGCATGTAAACAACCGGCTAAGCGGCCTTCGCCTCCGGTGATCATTAAGCAAGTGGTGGTTGCACCAATTATTTAGCTCAACTATTGAGATCTCCTTCATTATGCCTACCCTCCAAGATCCCACATTGATGAGACAAAACCTGGACAAAGGGGAAGAAATTAAACATTTGCTACCAACAAGATGGAGAAGATGAGATTCCTTTTGTTTTCTTCACTTGACATTGAGATGTATATACACATTTCCGGAGGCTTGGACTTTCATTCATATTCCATTTCTTGCTCTAATTTCTTCCTTCTGCCAGAGCAAAAGATGGCAAAACTCTCAAATCATGTTCGTTCCTGACGCAGAGCGGGTTGCAGATCAAGGTGGTTCGGATGTGGGGTACGTTTTGGTTCAGCAAGTTTCGGTTCCTCCATCAGCTCCACGACGTTCAGAACGTTTGAAGAAGATTACTTGAGCTGCTTAAAGCACCAAATTGATGTTAGGCACGATTCCCGAGGCAACTGAAACGAGCTCGGATTGGGCTCAAATTTGACTGGGTGACCCGAAACAGCCCGACAAACGAAAGCCATTGCTATGCAGTGATTCAAGGCTTTTTTCGGTCCTCCGGAGTCGTCTGGATGAAGTTTTGGGCATTTTTCTAATTCCAGTGGTATTATCGTAATTTTTTAATTTTTAAGTGACAATTTCATAATTTACTGTTTTCTAGGGGTATTTTCGCAATTTCTTTACTTATCGTTTCCCATTATTGTTAGGGTTTGTTTTTGGCTTTAAGAATTGTTTTCCTAATGGTTTTTCGAAAGACTTGTTCAATTGGAAGTTGTCAACTTTTGGCTTACCCGATTTTCGACTACTTCGAAAATTGCACTTCACTTGATTTAATTTTCGTCTTCTAACTACTTACCTTGAAGTTTGATTAGAAGGAATTTTGAATCATGTTTTTTTTTTCCCGTTTCTTTTTTTGCAAGTTTTTGAACAAGAACGAACCCTCAAGTTTTCGTTGAATCTCCGAAACTTGAGATATCCGAATCTCAAGAAGCCGTGCTAGTTTTGTTTCCGACTGTGCCAGTTCCATTAGCTTGCCATCTTCATCTCATCCTCTAATTGTCAGCATTGAGCAGCAATTGGAAAGGTTGAGGTCATTTGAAGGCAAATCCACGTCTTCTCAGCCATCAGTGTGCCAAAAGTTGGATGGCCTAAAGGACCTTGTATGAGTGTCTAGATGATGAACTTCAGCAGCCACTCAGCCAACCGGCTCTTTCCCATGCAAGAAATGGAAATTGGGAAGAAGAGGTCTTATCTGGATCTCTGAGGCTGTTGGATGTCTGTGGCACAGTCAGGGAGATTTATTCCTAGATGAAGGAAACTATCCAAGCTTGAGTCCTCCCTACGAAGAAAGAGATGCGGGGAATTGGCCAATGAAGTTGATGCATTTCTTGTCTCCGGAAAGAAACTAAACACGATAATCCATGAGTGTAAAAAAGAGTTGAAAAGAGTAGAGAAGAATTGCAGCCTTCCATTGCAAGCCAAAGAGTTTGAGTTGGTTCATCTCATAAAACAAGTTCAAGAAGTAACCATATCAATGTTCGAGTCTACACTGTTTCATTCCTGGGCCCGAGTCACAACCAAAAGCTTGGTCTATGGTCTCGAGATTGATGCATTCTAAGAAAGTGACATGTGATGGAGATTCAAATGTTTTCGAAATTGACAAAATTAAAATGGAAGTACTTCTCCTGAAAAACAAGAAGCCAAATCATGAGAAAGATGTACAGATCGAAAGTCTACGGAAACAACTTGAAGCAGTGGAATCAAGCATTCAAGAATTGGCAGAGATCCTGGAAATTGTCTTTAGCCTTCTGTTAAAAACCAAAGTTTCATTTCTCAGCACTCTGAACAACTAGTTTGTGCCAAATTGGGCACTAATTGAACTACACATATGTATACTATAAGAATAGCGCAACAAAAAAATAATTAAACGAAAAAGTGATTATATCAAATTCATCTTATTTGCAATCATTTTTCCTATATCTGTATATTTAGATATATAAATACCTTTTGTGGAGTAGATTTACTATTTAATCAGCTTCCTAATTGTTAAGCATCTAGATCATTCACGCGAATCTAATAGACAATGACTTTGTGTCTCTACACACAGGAAAACAACTTTTATTTCTTTCTTCTTAAGTTCCAACTAGGGTAATCATAAAAGGTTTATAAATAAACCTTCAAGATTTAGTCCTAATGGACTAAACGCATTAATTGAGCCTTTTCTTATTCCTTTTAGGAAAATGCCTAAAACTAGTCTCAAAGATTAATTAATTAACTAACTAATTAATTCATCCAAGCTCATAGTCTTCTGACTTTCTAGGTTCATTATTTATTGGCAACAGAAATTAATATTAACTTTTTAATATTAATTAGACAATTCTAACTTTATATTCTCCCAACATATATTCAACCTTCCATAAGTCATGAGTAACATCTAATAATATATCATCACTATCCAATAAATAGCGAAAGATTAATTCCTTGTTATTAAAACCACACTGTAATTACTTAGCATTTAATTTCTCCATTTATATTCTTATTAAGTAATCTCTATTACATAATCATATGTCTAATTCTATTTAATTACTTGACTATTTGAGAAATATTTTTCTGTATAATTGTCTTGACCCAGAACTTTCTAGTCAAGATAAATAGAATACATATTAAATATTGTACTTCACTTATTTAATTATGAAGTAACGGATCCCGTCACTTACCAATACGTAACTTCATAATTAAATTTTCAGAATCATGAGTGATAGTAATTCCTTGGTAAAAGAATTTGTGGGGATTTCGTGAGTGAGATGAGGACAATAAAAATTCATTAACATTAGTCAATCCAACAACAACAACAACTATATAGGCTGTAAATATTCCAATTACTCTCAAATGATTAAGCATCTTTCTGAAACTTACCTCATTATGATTTAGCATATAGACAGTAAGGTCCAATCATTTAGCATTAAACCTGCAGATGAATTCTTCAGGAAAAGAATTAAAAAACGTCAACTTGATCAAGTAGTAAGTAGATGTCTGGGGAAGATGAAGCATGAAAGTCTTTCAGGATCAGCTTATGATCCCATAAGGCTGTCAAGATTCCATTTGTTGGCAGGGTCGTCATCATCTGAATGAGATATATCAACAGCCTCGAATACAATGCATATAATTTGGGGGAAATTCATAATCAGAAGCAATGAAGAACACATAATCAGATGCCATTTTCTTGAAGACTCAGCCAGGTAATTATTCAGTGACTCAGACCTATTAAATTTTGCATAAAAACCTAGTGTAACTTCAATCTTTTAGTCCCATGATTGTGAGACATGCTGTTGGAAGACACGTGACGGTCAAATATTGAATTGGAACACACGAAGGATTGCATATATATGGTTCTTCTCAATCATGTAATCCATAATAAGCTTGAAGAAAAGGTTCATATTAACTGGTTCAGAGGCTAAATAAAACCAGTTTACCACAGACGTTCCATCTTTCATCAGTGCGCCCTCCAGAACTCATCCTCAAGCTGTGCAAGTCTAAACAATCAATTCTCTATATGAACCTAAATTCAACTCATATCCATAGAAGTTAGAAGTTAGAACGACTGCGATCTCAAGATTTCTCAAACAGTAAAAGACCCATTGCAAAACACACTATATAGTCCATAAAATAAGAATTCGAACTTCAAATAAGTGATGAGTAATCTTAACTGCGAACAATTGTTAATTATGAGCCTTAATGATAATTAATCCTAGGTGTAACAATGGTAGGCAATTGAATAAACCTCAAGTTCTATTAAAAGGTTTGACAATACAAACCCCAACAACTCGATCAATTTAGATTATGCCAGATGCCAAAACCCTTCAATTCTGTAGGATTTTTTTGCAATTTGTCCTTCAGTTCTTCCCAGTCCCAGTGCGAGTGCCATGAACGCCAACCATGTACCAGAGGAATCATACGAATACGCCAACTTCTTTTTAACCATACATAATACTCCACGGTCATTATTTGCAAATTACTAAAATTCATTTATTTTTTAAATATATTTTATAAATTAAACCCTAAAAGAATCAGTTAAGTGTTATGGATACCTGATCTTATTTTTCTTAAAAAATGGGACAATCAACTTAAACTTTCCTAGAAGATCAATATTTAACCGTGCATCTACTAGCATTTTCTATATATTTATTTATTTAGGTAATCCCATTTAGTATGTTAGCATTTTCTTATTATAAAAAATTTATCTTTTTTAAATATATTTTATAAACTAAACCTACAAGTATTTAATCATATTTTATTTTATTTTTAAAAAAGAAAATTGACTTAGCGCTTGACTACGAGTGATAATTTGGATAATTAAATGATTTTGGATAAAGTTAAATGAACTTCAATCTATTTACATCTATTTATTGGTTTGGATGTAAATGGATATGGACAGCCATGGATATTGATTATCTATTCTTAATTTCATTCTTTTATTGTCAGTTTTTTTTTTTTCATTATTTCACTTTTATTTATTTTTATTTTCCATTCTATCTCATTTTTCTCCCTAATTCAAATTCAAATTTTTATTTGTTTTTAGTTTTCTCATTTATATATATATATTTCATCAATTTGAGTTTTATATATTTTATTTATTGAAGTAAAATTTATATAAGTAAATAAAATGCTAAATCTTTACAAGAATGTTAGTAATAAATTCTTCGGGGATGCTTTCAAGAAAAGGGATTGGTACATACATATAGCTTTGGAGTAATTAGCTTTGGAAATTGGTACATGTGTATGGTTAATAGTTATTCTTATTCTTCAAGTTTTGAGACCCATCATTAATCTCTCACTCTAGATCTCTCTCTATATGTATTACATTTTGAGAAATAATCTAACTTTTTTTCATTTTGACTTTATAGTGTAAAATTTTTTTATTAAAATTTTAACTAATTTATAAAATAAAACATTCAGCTCCAAATTTAATAAAAGTGAAAAATGAGACATCTAATTTTGAAACAAAGCAATACTAAACACAATTTTATATTATATAAATTTGGAAAAATTCTCACAATTTTTCAAGTTAATGTTGTGTTGATAAAAAAAATGACAATTAAAATATAGTTAATGGCAATTTTTCAATTTTCCATTCCCTTTAATTATTTCTTTTTTTTTTTGTCAATGTTAATTTTAATTTCTAAATTTCAGTTTTTATTTTATTAAAATGAAATTTATGTAAATAAAAAAAATTAGATATTAAAGGTAAATCTCTCTTTCTTTTTTTTTTGAAGTACAGGTTACAGTACCATTGAAGGCTTGATTGAGGGGCATTGGTATGGAATTGGACAGGATTTTAACCATGCTGGGTCGCTGACAGGAGATGAGCTTGGGCATGGGGTGGGGATCCGTGGGTGTTGTAATAAAAAATAAAAGTAACTCCACAAAATCATTCTGACTCGTATTGACTTTTTGATGAGTAATTGTTGGATTTTACAGATAATCCATTTATGTCCATGGAAATAAATGGGACGTCCATTTCTGTCCATTTAGTTTCAACAACACCTCCAAATCTATTTATTTATGGATGGATTTGGATATCCATCAAAAAATTAATCAAATTGTCACCTCTTGGCTTGACTATTAGAGATATAGTGCACTCCATATGTACAGTGCCTATAGCAGATATATATAAAATGAAATATTTTTATATTTATATATATTCTGAAAAATAAATTTTTTATTTTTAAATAATTCTTAGTAAAACTATTGAAATATTTAATTTATTTTTCGATTATTGATTATTTAATTGACCTATGCATATAGTTTATTTAATTATTGCTTAAAAATTTTATACTTTCTCCACTGAACCATTATAAAAAGGTTTTGGATCTTCTATATCCCTAAAAGATCAATTACTCTTAGGGGTTTAATGTTTTGTTTTAGGATTCATTATATAAAATATATTAAGAAAAATAAAATTAAAAGATAAATATTTTTAATAATATAATAGAAAATGACCCGCAAATATAAAATAGAAGATTGGGAGTTCATAAAAATTTTAAACTCTTAATTTCGAAAGTTGACTAGCCATTTGCTAGTAAAATTTGTTGCTTTAATTTATAACTTGTATCCACGATCCTTCAAGGCATGAGCGAGATTCCCTTACCACTCCAACAAGTTTCGTTTGTCAATGACAAGATGGGTCATTTTTTTCATGATAAGAAAAATATTAAATCATTGGTTTTTTAAAAATAAATAAATAAAAATATATATAAAAAAAAGATCACTGGAAATTTTTTTTTAAAAAAAAATTATGACTTTTCTTGGATGGAACGGCAGAATAAATAAATTGTCATGTAGCAATGATTTTTTTACCCATGGAATTTTTTTGTCTTTAAAAATTGATTTTTATTGATGATATTTTAAACTCATGAATATAGTTACTCTTATTCTGACGGTTCATATTTTTATTCAAAAATATTTCCATCACTGTAGGTAAATGTATTATTGACAAAAATATATTTCCATCACTATAAATTGTTTATTCGGGCATCAAAATAAGTCAATACACTAGAACAAATATTACATTTAGTGGCAGTTATGTAATTGCAGTCATCATAAATTTTAGTATACAACAATATGGGCATTTGATAGACTTCATATCTACTCATAAGAACGTCCTTGTCAGTAGCTAATGTAGCAGCATGTTTGATTTTTATGGTGGGTTGGATGTTCTCTTTCTTGTTTTGCTTTTAGGTCGACTTATATGTTTTATATGACATATCTGTTTTATGAAATGATCCATTGTATGATTAAGTCTCTTAGCATTTGTTTTTCCTGTCTTGTTTCATATTGGTTCTGTAATTGTGAGCTTCACTATGTTATATGTAATTTTGTAACCATTTCATTGTTTCGTGCATGGCCTGAATTTTGTTTCGTCCATTTCAATTTGACGGCATTTACTTCTTTGATGTGCAGATTCCATCCATATTATAAAATGAGTTCAGCACATGATGATTCTTTTTCCTTCTTTTGACCATTCGAAAAAGAAGAGCAATGATGGTGAACCGGAAGTCCTCTGTCAAAGGGAAACGATTTTATGTTTATTGATGAGCCAAGTAAGATTTGAAAGTTCTCTCTTTATGGCATCTTTACTTATGAATTTTTCAACATTTCAGGTAGTGAATGCTTTATGGCAAGCTGGTCATTATGGATACAGAACACGAATGGTATTGTCCTGTTTATCTTAACTATCTGGTTTCAAAAGTTACCAGGCTAAATCAAATCTCTTAATTTGATTATCATACCTTGAAACGGGAGGATATAAAAGTCTGGACATGGGAATGGATGCTTACAGGTTTTCAATTGCTTGGTCTAGGATTTACCCCAATTATTGTTATCACCATATCAGTTAATTGCTTTTCATTAATTTTTCTGTTGTTGATCTACTTTTGTTTCAAACTTGTTTGATGTTCTTGGAAAAGTTGATTCTTTGTCAGTTCCTAAACACAGTTTCTTCCACATTGGTTTGTTCTTCATTCTGCTTAGTGTATTTTCAAAATGTTGTCAACTGAATTCAAGTGGAAGAGATGCTAATTTATGGGGTTTCCAGTTGCAGGGACATGCAGGCAACGTAGGCTTTTTTACTCTCCTTGTTTTCCTTTTTACTGAAGAGAATATGATACACATGCACAGAGCATTGGGATCTTGTATTAATTCAAGATCCCTTTTGGCAACTGGTTACTGTGTTATTTTTCTAGTGGGATGCAGTTGAAAAGTCTATTGTACTTCTCTATGGAGGTATCGCTAATGTTGGGGTTTGGCTAGCTTCAATTGTGGTAAGGCTTTTCAAAGATATCTAAGCTTTTGTGAGGCTTTCCATGGCTTCTGCAGTTATACTTTGCTTGGAGATTTGGCATTTCGTGAGTTTACATCTTGAAGATCCTTTAATTGCAGTTGGATCTCTTCCCATTTGGAAAACGCTAGCCATTGCTCTGTTATTGTTTATATTTTTCTTCATCTTCATAATTATCCATATTTAAGTATCATAGAATAGTCTCAGCATGAACTTGAGTAGCCTTTTGCTAAATATGCAGTCTTCGTGACAATTGGTGAATCTCTTTTACTTGGGATCATTTGCTTGATTGATGTTGTGTGATGCAGGCTGGTCCGAGCTCGGAATGGACTCAACTTTGACTTTTAGACTATTTGTGTTTTTAGGGCTTTTTTAATTTTCAATTAGGTTTAAGGTAAATTTTAGGTTATAAATACCTCGGTTTGTTTTCAGTTATAGGCAGACTTTTACAGTGTGATTTTTCCGACTTTTGGTCGTTAAACTGAAAACTTGTATGTTTTCACAATATTCAATTTGTTTTCCTGTTTAGCCTTTTATTCGTTCCTGTTTAATGCATCAGTTGGTATCAGAGCACTAGGTTGCCTTCACCAATGGCTGAACAAAATCGTGATGGTCATGGATGGCGTCGTGCTGGAAGGGGACGTGGAGTCGTTCCTGAGGAAGACAAACAGCTTCGTCAACGAGACCTGTGAGAAAATGAAAATGAAGCATAAAGAAGGCGCATCCAAGACTTGAAACGGCAACTAGCGCAGGTTAGGTTGGACGTTCAGACTAAGGCGGATGGGAAACAGAGATTGAATCCAAAGATGAGGGGGAAGATGACAACCCGTTTACGGCGATGAAACACGGGCGGCATGATCGACCAGAACGACAAGGTAGACAACAATCTTCTTTCCGGAATCTTGGCATGAAAATCGAGATTTCTAATTTTTGAGGATGGAGGGTAAAAAAAAAAAAGAAAGAAAAATTCCAGATCTGGAAGTTGCTGGAACAGTCCATATCATCGAAGAAGTTAAATGGTCACCTGAGTATTGCCAGTCCAAAAGATAGCAACAAATCCATGAGCGACGACGAGCAGACATCGTCAAGCTGAGCAGAGGCAGAGGCCAGATCAAGCAGAGACCGAGCTGCAGAGGCGGGCCACAGACGACCGACACAGTGCAGCTCGAGCAATCAAGCATATCTGCAAGTTTCTCCCCAGCTAGGTGCAGAAGAAATAGCAGGCCGACAACCGAGCAACAAGAGCCGGCAGTGGCGTTGCAGCAGCCCATAAACCAGCAGATCACACTTCAGATCTGCAGCAACACCAGGCAACAGATTCAAGTGGCTAGATGGACGGCTAAGATTCAGAGGTAGGATTTCTGCGGGAAGAAGAATATGTTTCCCTTATTTGCAGAAGAAGACCCTCGATTTTTCAGAAATTCTATATTTGGTCATTAAGTTTTTGTTTATTAGCCCAATTAGGAATTTTTTTAAAAATTATTATTAGCTTTTTCGTTAGGGTTATTATTATTATTATTATTAACTTTTTAGTTAGAGTTCTTTTGGGCCTTAGCACTGGTAGAAACGCAGCTGGTGAGGACGAGTCAAATTCAAGGACAAATCTTTTCCAAACCTGCAGGCTAGCCTAAGCTAAACTAGTGTGTCTACTTGTGTTGTTGACTTTTGGTCATTAAACTAAAAATTAGTGTGTTTTCACAATATCATGTTCTTTTCCTATTTAGCTGTTTATTCATTCCTGTTCATTGCATCATTGTGGATAGGTTTGTTCAATGCGGATTATCTTTAAGCGGATTGAGAGCTTGGATTGGATAAGCTCGGTGCGGATTTAGCTTGATTCGAATAACCTGGATGCGGAGTGAAAGCTTGGTTTGGATTCCTGCATAGTAAAATTTCTCAGAGTTGTGGGTGGATTCCCGAAACTCCTCCGATGCTGAAGTTAGGAAATTTGTTTAACAATGCGGAAATAAGAGTTGTATAAGTTTAGACAATAAAAGTCACGTACCTTTGGTAGTTGAATATTACCTTCTTATATAGAATTGGGAATATATAAATAATCTTTGGTGCTTCGACGTGGGATGTGTAATAAACCGTAACAAACTATTAAACAATACTGGTGTTGTATGTTCAATCGAGCTATCTTTGAAATGAGATTTCTCTCTCGTTATTAAGCCTCTTAGCTTCTGTAATATATCAAATTAAAGCTCTCAATGCATAGATTAAGCTTAATGTTTGATTTGTTATTAATTACCAAGTTATCATGATAGAAAATGTGGTCAAATTATTGACCTTTGTGTCCGGAATATACCATATGCCCTTTCAAAAAAAGAATGTAGCTCAATCTTGCTGATACAGCATATACCTCTTTGTAACAAGAATGTCATGCAATCTTGCCCATATGGCAAAAATGAACTGCTATCTTGGTAGATATGTTTTGCCTTCAGGGCCAGATCCTTGTTTCGACCATCAATAGAAATGGGTTGTTGACCGAATCATTGAGTTAGCCATCAAGAAGATGGGTGTACAACCGAAAGGAAATGTCCTTACGGCCATATCCGTGTGTCGACCATCAGTAGAATGGACTGATGATCGAATCATTGATTCAGCCATCGAGAAATATGGATGTATGGCCAAAAGGTATTGCCTTTATGGCCACATCCTTGTTTCGTCCACCAATAGGATGGACTAATGACCGAATCATTGATTTAGCCTTTGAGAAGTTGGATATATGGCCAAAAGGTATTGTTTTTATGGCCACATCCTTGTTTCGTCCTCCAATATGATGGACCGATGACCAAATCATTTATTCAACCACCGAGAAGGTGGATGTATGGCCGAAAGGTATTTCCTTTACGGCTACATCCTTGTTTCGTCCACCAATAGGATGGACTGATGACCAAATCATTGATTCTGCCACAAAGGAGGTGGATGTACGGCCAACAGGTATTACCTTTAAGGCCACATCCTTGTTTCGTGGACTGATGACCGAATCATTGATCAGCCACCGAGAAGGTGGATGTATGGCCAAAAGGTATTGCCTTTACGGCTACATCCATATTTCGTCAATCTAAAGAATGGACTGATGACCATTCGTGATTTAGCCAATGAGAAGTTGGATGTATGGCTGAAGGGTATTGCCTTTAAGGCCACATCCTTATTTCATCCGAAAAAGAGCATGGACATAACTATTGACTGTCAGTTATGTCTTCAATTGGTTCAGCTGTTAGCTCCACGTGTATGGTTAAGATTGCCCAGCTGCCCTTATCCAGAAAAAAGGGGCTTCAAAAAGTCAAATTTTGAAACGAAGCGAATAAAAAGGTAGGTTTGAAAAGAAATGGGCCTTTGACTTTCCTTTTTGTTAAAAAGGCAAGTTTTTTTTTTATCTCCACTTTCCCTTTGTCAACTCTCATAGCCTTTCCTTACATCGTTTCTTTCTACTTTTCTTTCCGCGACAACAATGGCAGTGTGACATTCTTAAATCGTTCTTGTAGTGAGTTCTTGCAATTTTATTTACATTTCTTGACTTGGGCTTTGTGTACCTGACCTAAAGCCACCTTTTTTGCATATGTAGGTGTCACTTTTTGGGTAAAGTTTCCAGCTTTTAAAGTTTAGTTTTTTTGTTCTTCATCAAATGTATTTCTTTGATTGCAAATACTTACTTTGATCCTTTCTTTTGTATACTTGTTGTGTAGGTATACTAGTTGTGCAACTATGTCTGAATATCAGACTATATCGAAGGTGTCTGTTTCAGGGGGTTATTTCGGAAAGGTTAGCGCTGCCATGATTGTTAGGTAGCATAGGGTTGAACCTAGGGTTCAAGTTTCTAATGATGTGACTTCCGCATCTGACGAAGTCATTAGGATTAGAGAGTTTAGCGATATGTCCGCTTCTGGGGATTTAACTCGTATTATCTGGTATGGAGTAGGGGACATAAGTATCGATTTTCCATGGTATGATGAGAATGATTATAACTTAGCCAATGAGTATCGGAGTCCAATCCAGGTGCCGGGTAGCCGCTCATCCAGATATTTCAACACTAGGGTCCGACGAAGTGGAGAACCCAATTACACCGCAATATCATGATGCGGTTAGTAACTTTGAAGATTCAAAGGGGTTTCGGCTAGAATATGGCATTCTTGTCGAATTTGAAATTGATTTTCTAGTTGAAGACGATAGGATTCATCTTCCTCCCACTGCTTGTGTCACATGTTTCGATGAATAGTTTAGAGTAGGGTTGAGGTTTCCAGTTCACTCTTTATTTTTAGATATTTTAAAAATTTTTAGGATTCAGTTAGGTCAACTAAATCCAATTTTTGTTTGGTGCACCGTTGCCTTAATTTTATTCAGCAAGGTTTGCGGTGCAACTCTTAGTCTAGAATTATGGAGGGCCTTTTTTATTATCGGCCAAAAATCATAAAGCCCGAAACAAGGGGGTTCTTCTTTACAATCCAGCTGAGGGACACTCCCACATTAATAGAATGTCCTAGTGCGGTTCATGAGTGGAAAAATGAGTATTTCCATGTGAGGCATTCTAGTTTCCGAGAGATATCATTCCCTTGGAACACCATAAGTCTATGAATAATAATTGACCTAGCCAACCTGATAGCTTCGATACCTAACTGAGGAAGATTTGAAACGAAAGGGGGGGGGGAATATTGAAGCCTGGACCTACTGAGATTCGGTGGCATCAGTAATCAGGCTGAAATTTAATATAGTGTCCTTGAGTATGTGCTCTTATTATTCTCATGTGTTATTGTTTTTTCCTAAGTGTGACTTGCATTTGATCTATTTTGTTTGATTGCAAGAACATCCTTCGAAAAGAGCTTGGGAGCGTCTCTGACAAAGTTCAATAAGCCAAAGAAAAATCTTCCGGCTAAGATTCCTACTTATGAGATAGTCACCGAAGTCCCCGCTAACACATCTTATGGCTTTGTCACTGGTATGAATGATTTATTTTATGTTCCGGGTCAATTTGCAAAGAAATATGATCCGACCAAAAAAGATGATACAGCAAAGAATGCCGCATCTAAAGCTGGGGGGAGCAAGGTCAATGGATCAAAGGCTACCCTCCCGAACAAGGTTTCGGGCAAGCAACCTATAACTGAGAAAAGGTCGTTGCCGCTAAAGTTGACACAAAACTAAGGCTTGCCCGAAACCCTAGGAGTTGAAGGCCTGGTGATTCCTGCAGCGGGTGATCCCATTCTTAAACGAAAGTGCCATCAACTTGAATAGGAAAGGTTGGAAAAAAAAGGGGGGGGGGGGGGGGGGAGTCCAAGGCCCTTTGACAGATATGGAGGTGCTTGAACCTGTGATTGAAGATCAAGGGCAAATATATGTTCTGGATTGGAGCACCAGGGAAAACGACAGGATGTTTAGTAGCATAAAGGCCTTTGAAGTCTTTCAGAACTTGTTGCCTCCAAAGGAGCGCAATCGTGTCCGTTCTCTACCGATGGAGGACATTAAACAGAACACAATACTCCACAATTTCCAAGTATCGGCTATTACTTCTCTCTCCAATACTTTATGGTTTTTTGTTGTTTGCTTGCCTGCCTTATCTTTTGTTTGATGTTTGTTTCAGTCTGCAATGTTCAACTTTGAATTATACTACCGGATCAAAGAGCTACAAATCCAATGCGACACATTGGTCGCGAAGGAAAAGGATGTGGATGCCAGGATTGCGACCGCTAAGCGTAAGGCAACTGAAGCCCGAAGAAGAAAGAAAATTGTTAATGGATGAGTTGTCTGCAAAAGTTATAGAGGTCCAACAGCTCATTCTTAAAGACAAAGAGGTTTCGACCAAGCTAGCTGTCGAAACCAAAGATAAAGCTAAACTTGAGATAGCATTGGATGCCTTAAAAAGGATATATATGAAGATAAAGTGGGCAATTTGAACCGTGCAATGGAATTTGAAATGTTGGGGGACTTCTTCAAACATGAGAAGTTTCGTAAAATGTGGTCGAGGCTGTCCTTCACCATGCTCAAAGGTGGCTTTGGAATGATGACAGATAATTTAAGAGAAAAGAGCATCCCGTAATAACAGTCTATTGATATTGAATCGATCATGGAGAATCCATCTGATTATCCTTTGTCCTAGGAGGCTGGCTTCCAAATTCTTGATATGTGTCACACCTTGCTTTCCCCACAATAGGATTTCAATGCGGATTAGGTTGCCCAAAAAAACTAGACCTGTATGTGATCCCACCAGTTTTTTGACTCTGGAACCAACACTTAATTTGGTATCTTCATCACAACTTCCTCCAGATGCAAGAAATCCGAATTGAATTTAACAAATAGATTGTCCTGTTTTCATTTGATGGGGCGCTACACCTATTTAGTTTATTATTTTTGTATATAGTATTCTTTGTAAAATCCTCTTGATAATTATAGAATGCAAATTTTTATTCCAGTCCAATTGCATTGTGATGATTGCCGAAGCATAAATGAAATTAATTAAAATAATGAGAGTAACAACTCTGGAAACTTGAAAGTTTCTCTCGAACTTATAATTGAGAATCGGCCTATGTTTTCATTTCAACCTATATGTTTCGGCCTTGTGTAATTTTGAACTTGAAATTTAAGATTCAACCTGTATTTCAATTCGGATTTAAGAACCGGCCAATACATCCATTCGGCCTAGAATTTCATCGTGACATTTTTCAAAGCATGAATGAAATTAAAGTAATGCAGGTAAAAACTCTGTATTGAAATTTAATTTTATTGAATAAAGCAGATTGTTGAATCCGTAACGTTACAGAATGTATCCAGCATTGTGTACCGGTTTTACAAAGATGAAAAAACTTATACATAAAACTTTCTCAGATTCATTGCTTTCCAGGTTCTAGCCATAGCATTGCCTTCCATGTCTTGCAATTTGTAACTTCCATTTTGGTTATTTGTTGCAATCAGATACGGGCCTTAACAAAGTCGAATCTAGCTTCCGATTTTCATCTTGTCTACTTACTTCATTTTTTCGAAGAACTAAATCACCAACTTTGAGTTGTTTCCTTGAAACTTTCTTGTTGTGATAACTTGCCAATTTTCATTTGTAGACCATCTCTTTGAGAGGGACTCGATTTTGGTTTGCTTCTAATAGATTCAAGTTTTCAACTAACTTCTTATTATTCCATTCGAGGGGAAGAGCTTCCAATTTCCATATTGAATAAAGCATCTACAAAAGGTGAATGGTGATTCTTTGGTTCGGGCATTTTGAGTTGTCCGGTGCGACCAAAGGACATTGTGCAGTTTATCCACCCATTTTCCCTTCATATCGTTAAGTCTCTTCTTCAAACCTCGGAGAATGATTCGGTTTGATACATTTTCCAATCCACGAGTTCGTGGATGGCCCACCGAAATGAAACGGTGATCAATTTGCAGTTAAGAACAAAAGTCTTCTACTGCGAACTATTTTTCGTTGTCTGTAATGAGTATCTATGGAATTCCAAACTGGACAATGACATCTTCCCAGAAAAACTCCATCTCCTTTCGGGCAGTAATGGAAGCCAAAACTCGTGCCTCGGTCCATTTCGTAAAATAATCCACCGCAACCACCAAAAACTCTCGACCTCCAGCTGCCTTAGGAAAGGGTCCTAAGAGATCCATCCCCCTTTGATGAAATGGTATCGGGTTACTCAAGGAGTGCAACTTAGTTCTTGGAAGATGACGCGTATTGTCATGAATTTGGCACTTTTGGCAAGTTTTTACTTTATTGACCACATCCTCCTCCAAACTTGGCCAAAAATATCAAGTTCTCATGACCTTTCAAGCAAGTGATCTATCTCCGATATGAGAACCACAAACTCCTTTATGCACCTGCCTCAACACATAATTTCCTTCAACCGATGTGAAGCATTTTAGGAACGGCCATGAATATGCTCTCCTAAAAAGTTGTCCATAGATAATGACGTATCTAGATAATGTAGTCCAAACTTTTTTTACTTCGCACGGATCTTCGGGCAGACTTACGTCGGTTATGTATTGGTGTATAGATGAGATCCAAGTTGGTTTGGCCTCAGTATTCATAATCTGTAGAAGGTCAATGCTCTTCCTTGCCAAGGGTTCAATCCATTTTCCTTGCATTTGTGTTCCTTGCTTGACTTTCGAAAGGAAGTTAGCTTTTGCATTGTCTTTGTGTGATACTTGTTCTACTTTGATGTAAAGGAACTTTTGAAAGAACATTTTTGTTTCGGCCAAGTATTGTTGCATGTTCTCTTCTCTTGGTTCATACTCGTCATTGACATGTTCAGCTAAGAGCTGTGAATCAATCTTGGCAATCAAATTCGGGATGTGGACGCTTTCCGTAACTCTCAATCCTACTAGAAAGGCCTCATATTCAGATTCATTATTGCTTATTTGAAAATTGTACTTCAGAGCATAAGTAAACCTAGTTCCTTCGGGACTTATTAGCACGAACCTGGCTCCCTCAGCTGAACTGTCCATGTGTAACGTCCAACAATCCTTAGGAGGAATTTCCAAATTTAGTTTCGGATTTTGTTCAGATCTTGTCATTGTGCATTCAAGGACAAAGTCTGAGAAAACTTGACCTTATATTGCTTTTCGGGGCTAATATTGTATGTCATATTCGGAAAGTTCTATTGGTCACTTCATCAGCCTTCCAGGGGTATTGGATTTGTGAAGTATTTGCCTGATAGGAGCATTAGTTAGTACCTGTATAGAATGAGCATTAGTTAGTTAGTAATTGTTTGAATGAGCTTTAGTTGGCAACTAAGGACCATTTTGTTGTTTTGTTTAGCTTGCCTTCTTACTGTTATGTATAATAGTCTTATTCATACATGTATTTCATAACTTTGTCATTAATCTTAATTTCTGTAGGAGCATGGTCTCAGAAGTCTACCCTACAATGTACATAGAGAATGTTACAGGACTTGCTTTTTATGATATTACTGCTGAAGACCCTGACTTTAAATTCAGTCATAATATTTTGGTGTAGTTATTGCTACTTTGTAATAAATTAGATGAAGATGCGAAGAAGAAGCAGAGACACAATAATAAATTAGATGGTGGAGCTGTTAAACTAATTACAAAGAGATGGAACAATTCTCCATAGGCTTCCCCTCAACGAAGTACTCCAGTACGATCTCACGCCGGTGTGATATTGAAAGTTCAATTCGTGAAGGAATTCTCCACTGCAAAAGATCATTTGATATGCACCCACCTGTTCGTAATATTATATTTTCATGCTTGTTTTTGCTCTCAATTCCTAGTTTGAACTTGGTAATCAGTGGTAAGTGTCGAATAAATCTCACTTTCTCTTTTTTCTTGGTTTCAGGCCAATGAGAATTTGCAATTTCTACAGCAGGAAAAACCGGTTATCAGAAGGACCAAATTGGTATTGAAGAATTCTAGAGCACATGGTGAAAGTTGATCTGCTGCTGAAACATTGGAATCTGCTAAAACTAGAGAGGTTCCTTAACTATACTCGTATTTTATTCAGTGTAAGGCTGTCATGCTTCCTTGTTCTTAATCTGATTGAATTACCTCATTTTGACTAGCTTGGATGATATATGAGCAAGGTCCAGCATTCAGCCCTCAGATGAAATAATAACTGGGATTAAAAGATTTGGTGGGATTTGATCAACCTGTGAAAGCGGTCAATACACTACACATCATCTGACTGAGATATAAAGAACGGGAAATATATAATACTCATTTAAAAACACCAGCTGAAGGCATCATCAAGAAAACCCTCTCTCACCTACACCTGTGATAATTAAGAGTCATCTGTGGCATAACCCTCGTGTAACTATAATTTTTTAGCTTTCGCACGATCTTAAATTAATTTGGAATACACGCCTTCAGAGTCTATATTGTTAGGCATAATGCTGGCAGATCCATAGCATGACAACCAAATGAAGTTGGAGGGGAGAAAAGGAAAGGTCTGCGCAATTTTATTTTCATTATCTTGTATCAATAAGAACAGGGAACTTCTGATCTGAAATCCATAGTTTCGAATACAAAGTAATAGAACTTTCTTTTGCAAAAGAGAGAAAAATGGCCTATTCTTTTAAAACCAGTTACCACGCACGTTCTAACAGTTTTCCTTCCAGGGCTCATCCTCAAACCGCATATCTAGAGGATCTGTTGTGCAGATTGAAATCATCAAGCACGGCATCAACATCTTCATCCTCATCCATCTGCCAAAATTTAGGCCTTCTCAATGACCTCTACGAAATTAATTTCAATGATTTTCTTCAATTACCACATGCTCAACAAGCCCTTTAAGCTGATGAGTGCCACCAAGTTATTGAAAATGCCCTGGATGGATCCATCAAATTGTTGGACATTTGCAGCATGAGCATAGATGCTCTGCTGATCACAAGAGAAAACTTGCAAAAACTAATTGAGTTATCAATTAGAAGAAATGGAAATGGTGAATCGGTAAATGAAGTAGTACAGAGCATTCAGGTTTCCAGAAAAATTACATATTGAATTTAATAACTAGTCAATAGAGTTATTGATTCCAATTTGTATATATACAATTCTGTTACATGATCAATATTGTTACTGAAAGCACAGATCAGATTATTATCTATTCTCTTTTTGACTTCCCCTTTATTATGATCTATTCCATAAGTCGGCCATTTCCAAATCATTAAGTTCAATACTAAGAATGCCCTAAAAGGTCAATATTTTTAAGCAGTTTCAATGAAAATGCTCTAATTAACAATACCAATCGACCTAGCTATTAAGTATTTCCATCAAATTGCCTTACAATTGATTTTTTATGCTCATTATTTGTAGCTAAATATTTTTGTTTTTCCTCAAAACTTATTGTAGATTGTAACCTGTTGGCAGATATATGCATGGCCAAGATTTAGCAGATCATAAATCAGCAAGAACTTTCATGATTTTCAGTATTACTGGTTCTTCATTAATCTAGATTGATTATTTCTAATTACAGCACGAACCTCCCTAAACCTAATTACTCGTAGGGTTGGGAAATCCATGATTAATTTTGTTGAATCCCTCATCACTCGAGGGCGGGGGTTTCCTTAACATACATGTCAGACTTACTCCATTTTCTTGTTACTATCTTGCATGCACATGCACATGCACATGCACAACAATTATAATTAATTCAAAATCTGCACGGGCGGATCAAGATTCCTCTTGTTCCTGCACCAATTTTACATGAAGATTAATTTCTATCTTTCTCCATATATAAATATAAATATAAATATATATATATATATATATATATATATATATGCTAAGGTGCGCGCCTTAATGCGCCCTCCAACAGTTACCGTAATGGAATTTTTGCTCCGCTTGGTTTGTTGCATGAGCACTGTAACAAGAATTCCGTTACGGTAACGGTTGGAGCGCGCATTAAGGCTTCCTCTGGCCTTAGCAAAACCGTATATAAATATATATTTATTTATTTATTTATTTATTTATACATATTTATACAAGCTCTAGAATTGCTCCAAAACATCCTCCTCAATCGCCTTCGTATGCGGAGAAGGAGATCATACAGGTGGCTCTGTACATTTAAATAATTTAGCACAAATTTTGATCTCTCTCTCTTGCGCTATAGTTAAATTGCTGGCCCTCCATTGATGAGACAAAACCTGGACATGCTATATATATATATATAGAGAGAGAGAGAATGTGATTCCTTTTTGTTTTCTTGACTTCACATATCACCCGTGTGGATCTTAATGTCATTTTAATTTTATTGACGAATTTTAATGATTTCCTCAATTACTCAGAGCCATTGCTGGCATTATACTCGTGCAATTTAAATTTTTTTATTTGCAATGATCTTCAATTTCGGATCGACCCCATCATTCTCAAGCATGCTGTTGGCTGATCCACAACATGACAACCACATTGACATGGAGAGGAGAAAAGTCTTCACATGCATGGTTCTTTAATTTCTCTCAATTCTGAGTGTATATATATACAAGGGAGAATTAGAATTTCTGGCACCACAAACAAATCAAACCTTGGCAAACAACAAGAGTAAAAAATCAGCCTCTTAATTTCTCTCAAGGAATTAAAAATGGCAGCAAAAACCTGCTTCCACACACGTTCCATCAGTTTACCTTCTGGAACTCATCCTAAAAGTGCAAATCTTGAAGAACAGTTGCGTAGGCTCAGATCATCTGCATCAACATCTTCATCTTCTTCATCAATTTGCCAAAACTTAGGTCTTCTCAATGACCTGTATGAAAGTTTTGATGACTTTCTTCAATTGCCACATGCTCAAACACAAGCCCCGCTTTCTCATCAATTTGAAAAAGCCCTGGATGAATCTGTCAAGTTGTTGGATATCTGCAGCATGAGTAAGGATGCTTTGCTGATTGTAAGAGAAAGCTTACAAAAATGTGAATCATCACTTAGAAGGAGGAGAAGTGGGGAATCATCAGCCCAAGAAGATGAAGTCAAAAACTTTATGGTTTCCAGGAAAAATATCAAAAGCATTGTGGGAAAGTGCTCCAAGAATTTGAGCAAAATGGAGACCTGCAAGATCAAGGGTAATGAGAATATCCAAAATGGAGAGTTGCCCTCTTTGATGAGAGAAATTGAAGCAGTCAGCCTTTCAGTTCTCAGATCCATTTTGTCTTTCCTGTATGGGACAACAGAAAAGTCACTACTTTCCAAGATAATTAATCCATCATCAAAACAAACAGGGGAATTAATGGAGAAGATGGATCAGGCTTTGGAATCTCTCAAGATGCAGAAGACAGAAAAGATTGACTTCCATGCCGCTGAATCTCTCATTCAAGGACTTGAAGATGCATTAGACTGCCTTTTTAGGAGATTACTCAAATGTCGAGTTTCCCTTCTCAACATACTCAACCATTAGACAAACTTTTTTTATGGAATTTAAACGTGATTCCTCTTGTACAGTGTAAATGATATAGAAATATTATCCAGATAATCAGCTTTCTTTTACAGATATATTCAAATTTGCCTCTTTACCTAATAATTATCTCCATGCATGCGGTTCTTGAATTCAAATGCTCATAAATATTGTCAACTGAATTGCATCAAATTAATATCCATCTCCACTCCAACTATATAACTGGATTTCACTGTATTTTCCAAGACATCCTTATTCCTTAAAGTTGTCAAGATTAAGAAGCTTCTTTTAGTTCTAACTAATAGACACGGATTAAAGGGGGAAAATTTTCCATCTGATATGCCCTCAGAGTTGACTATCACGGAAAATTAATATGAAAATAATACATGGTTCTTTAGAAATTCAAATCATAGGTTCTCCCAGAATCAATGGTCTATAATTATGATAAATCTATCCAGGAAAAAATAAATTGATGCAAATAATTACATTAACGATGACTATCGATTTAATTCTTGAATCATTACCAATTATAGGGGGCGTTTTCACATTTACCCAATTCGAGGGGAAAGATTGCAATATTACCCAAATTTGTACAATATTTCATAATTTATCCAACTCTACAACTAACTTTTCACTCTATACCCATTTTGACTTTTTCTTTAAAAAAAAAACTAAACTAACCTTTATTCACTTTTATCATGTAGTTTCTATATTGCCCTCAACATTCAAAATAGTCCAACTATCTCTGCAACTGCTGTAAAACCGAATTGAAGACAATATTGATGAAGTTTTGATGCCAGGGCACTATTCTCGAGGCACTGGTCCAAGCTCGGAATGGGCTCAAATTTGACTGGGTGACTCAGAATGGCCCAGCGAGCAATAGCCATCGCTTTACGATGACATTAGAAGTTTTTTGGCCATCCAGGATCTTCTTGATGGACTTTCGGACAGTTTTATGTTTTTTTGGATATTTTTTATGTTTTAGGGGTATTTTCATAATTTTGTTGTTTTTAAATTCCGATTAGGTTTAGGTTTCGTTTAGGGTTATAAATATTTCATTTTTCTTAGTTTTGAAACACCTTTTGATTATTGATCATTTTCGACTTTGGTCGTCTTCCCGAAAACTAGATAGTTTTCACAAAATTTCCAGCTTTTCTTCTGTTTAGTCCTTCTTTTCGATATTGTTCTTGCATCAGTTGGTATCAGAGCATAGGTTGCTTGAATCAATGGCTGAATAGATTCATGCTGGTGGTCATGAAAGGCGTCGTGATGGAAGGGGACATGGAGTCATTCCTGAGGAAGATGAACAGCCTCGTCGACGAGACCTGCAGGAGATCGAAAACAAAAATGCAGGGCAAAAAAGGCTTATCCAGGACTTGGAGCACAACTGGCGAAGGCATAGTTGGATGTTCAGTTCGAGGCAGGCGTAGAATTGGAGGTTGAATCCGACAATGAGGAGGAAGATGTCAACCCTTTTGCGGCGTTGAACCGGGGGCGACATAACTGACAGGAACAACCTGGCCGACAAAAATCTTCTTTCCAGAATTTCAGCATGAAAATCGAAATTCCCGATTTTGAAGGTAGGGAGCGTCCTAATGAATTTATAGATTGGTTGCATACTGTTGAGCGGATTTTCGATCCTCGAGATTTGACGGAAGAGCAGAAGGTTAAGATAGTTGTGACTAAGTTGAGGAAGCATGCTTCGATTTGGTGGGAACTTGTTAAGAAGCAACACGCAAGAGAAGGAAAATCGAAGATCACAACGGGGGATAAAATGAAGAAACTGCTGTGAAAAAAGTTCCTGTCAACTTACTATCAGCAAGAGGCGTTTATTGAATATCATTCTGATAGACAGCGTGAATTGTCGGTGGAGTAGTACATTGTGAAATTTGATCGGTTGCGCATGAGGTGTGACGTTGCCGAAGAAGATGAGAAGACAATGGGACAATTTTTGGCACGTTTGAAGTTCGAGATTGCTGATGTGCTTCAACTGCAGCAATACTGGACGTATGAAGATGTTTGCAAAATGGCCCTGAAGGTTGAGGGGCAGTTTAGACGGAAGAGCAGTAGTTCGGGATCTAGGGTTCCGAGCAGATTCCAGAACAAACCTAGCGGACAATCATTTTTGGCGGCGGCGGCGGCTGTGAATAATGGTGAAAAAGGTAAGGCAGTGGTCAAGGAAGGTAAACCCAGCAGAACCAGCAAAGAGGCGACAACAACGACGACAGCCAAGCTATGTTTTACGTGTCACTGAGTAATGATGCTCACTATCCAACAATTTCTGGCTGAGTAAGCTACTACTATAGCCATTGATATCCTATGAAAGACTGGGTATTGGGCATTTTGTCACAGACCGCCCAAACAAGCAGTTCGTGACACTCAACGAGGAAGTTCTTGGGCCGATTTTTTACTACGAAGAAGAGGACTCTGATGACGTACAGAATGAGGAGGACATAGTATATGCAGATTCGGGAGACTCCCTAATGATTCGGCGAGTGCTTAGTGTGGTGGCAGCAGAAGACGAGTCTTGGTTGCAGCATAACATCTTCCCTACAAGATGTACTGCCCGGGGAATGGTGTGTAACATAATTATTGATGGCAGCAGTTGCGAGAACATAGTCTCGACTTCAATGGTAGAGAAATTGGGATTACAAACAGTTAAGCATCCACAACCCTACAAATTGTCGTGGCTGAAGAAGGGTAATGAAGTTGAAGTCCGCAAGCAGTGCTTAGTTCAGTTTTCGATTGGGAAGAGGTACACTAATGAGGTATGGTGTGACGTTGTTCCTATGGAAGCTTGTCACATTCTGCTAGGGAGGCTATGGTAGTATGATCAACGAACGTAGCATGACAGGTTCCGAAACACTTACACTTTCAGCAAGGATGGCTAGAGCATTACGTTGGGTCCTTTGGATTTGGGGAAGGAGGCGGCAAAGGTTCTGTTGTCCAGGGCTGATTTCCGTGAGGAGACGAACAAGGAAACATAAATTTTTGCCTTGGTTGTTTTGGAGCAAAACGCAAATCATTCAGAGTTTCCCGCTACGGGAATTTGCTGATGTGATACCATAGAAGATGCCTTTGAGTTTGCCGCATATGAGGGACATTCAGCACTGTATAGACTTCGTGCCTGTTGCTGTTATTCCAAACAAGGCAGCCTATTGCATGAGTAATAAGGAGCATGAGGAGTTACAAAAGTAAGTGCGCAAATTGATGGAAAAGGGGGTTGTCCGAGAGAGTATGAGTCCTTGTGCAATGCTAGCGTTATTAGTGCCGAAGAAAGATGGTTCGTGGCAGATGTGCATTGACTATCAAGCGGTGAACAAGATAACCATCAGGTACAGGTTTCTGATTCCCCGATTTGATGACTTGATTGATTAGTAGCATGGGGCATCTGTCTTTTTGAATATAGATTTGAGGAGTGGATATCATCAAATTCGAGTTCGGCCAGGGAATGAGTGGAAGACCTCGTTTAAGGTGGGAGATAGGCTGTACGAGTGGATTGTCATGCCGTTTGGATTGTCGAACACTCCCAACACCTTCATGAGGTTGATGAATCAGATGTTTCGTCCATTTACTGGCCAATTTGTGGTGGTGTACTTCGACGCCATCCTGATTTTTAGTGTTTCAGTTGAGCAGCATTTACGGCACTTGCGGGAGGTATTTGAGGTGTTAAAGAAGCAGAAGCTGTTTGCGAATGCAAAAAAAGTGTCACTTTTTAACGGATCAAGTGACGTTTTTAGGTTATATGGTGTCAGGTGGAGGAATTCGAATGGATCCTGCCAAGGTGGAAGCTATTCTGATTGGGAGACGTCGAAGACGATGTTCGATGTCTGTGGCTTCCACGGACTGGCATCCTTCTACCGACAGTTTATCGGGGTTTTAGTTCTATCATTGCACCATTGATTGATTGTTTGAATGGGAGTCGATGCGTATGGACTACCGAGGCAGATTTGGCTTTTCAATTGCTGAAGCAAAAGGAAACTGAAGCTTATGTTTTAGTATTACTTGACTTAACTGAAATTTTCGAAGTACATTGTGATGCTTTAGGAGTGGGAATTGGAGGAGTGTTGAGTAAGTGAGGCAGGCAAAGCAGCGATATTCAACATATGATAAGGAGTTTTATGCGATTGTGAGGAGTTTGGAACATTGGAGGCATTATCTTGTTTCCAAGGAGTTTGTTTTGTTTTCGGATCATGAGGCTTTGAAGTTTATAAATGGACAGCACAAGTTGAATGCAAGACACACGAAGTGGGTAGAGTTTCTGCAAGCTTTTAGTTTCTCCATTCAGCACAAAGCTGGTGTATTAAATCGGGTGGCAGATATATTAAGCAGGCGACATTCCTTGTTGAACACAATGCAGGTCCAAGTATTAGGATTTCATTCGTTCTCTAAATTGTATAGGGATGATCCAGAGTTCTGGGGCATTTGGGAGGAGTGTCAGACAGGGCCACAACATTTTTTTATGATTCAAGACAAGTTTCTTTTTTGGGGAAATCGATTGTATGTTCCTGATTGTTCATTGAGGGCAGCAATTGTAGATGGGCGTCATGCCGAAGGAGACAAGACATTGGCATTGGTGTGGGAGCATTTTTATTGGCATAGGATGGAGCGGGACGTGATTCATTGTGCTCAACGGTGTAAGATCTGTCATATTGCTAAGATTAAGGGTAGCAATGCTGCTTTGTATTTGCCATTACCTGTTTTGTTGGCACCTTGGGAAGACATCAATGTGGATTTTGTTTTGGGGCCACCAAGGGCGCAAAGCAACGAGGATTCTTATGGCAGTGGTAGACAGATTTTTGAAGATGGCATATTTTGTTCCCTGCAACAAGACGTTTGATGCTTCACGGGTGGCTAGATTGTTCTTACAGGAGATTGTCAAATTACATGGAGTTCCTAAGTCGATCACTTCTGACAGAAATGTGAAATTTTCAGTTTTTTTTTGTGAAACTTTGGCACATTTGGGCACCAAGCTGCAGTTTAGTTCTTCTCATCATCCTCAGACGGACGGACAAACGGAACTGTTAAATAGAAGTTTGGGGAACCTACTGCAAAGTTTACTCATAGACGATCCACGGCAGTGGGATTTGGTGCTGCCATAGGAAGAATTAGCATATAATCGTTCAATGAATCGGACGATGGAGAAGAGTCCACTCGAGATTGTTTACGGACGCAATCCAACTACTCTACTAGACCTTAATCCATTACCAGTCCATAGCCAGTTCAATTCGGATGCGGAGGAGCATGCTAGGCAGGTCAAGGAGCTGCATTCCTAGGTCCATGATCCGATTAATCAGCAGAACTCATAATATAAGCAGCGGTCGACGGGCGGCGGAGAAAGGTTGTGTTCAAGAAAGGCGATCTGGTTTGGAATCGGCTCAGAAAGGAAAGATTTCCAACAGGCAGATTTGGCACAAGGAATACAAGATTGATTTGTCGGGCAAGTACAATGTGTCAGGTACTTTTAATGTTGCTGATTTGTCACCTTACCAGTCCGAGGACAAGGATGATTTAGCAGTTGGATGCAGCTCGCAAGGATGAGTCGGATTCGAGGGTGAATCTTTTCCTAACCGCGGAGGATGATACCGAGGCATTATTCCCGAGGCACTAGTCTAAGCTCAGAATGAGCTTAAATTTGACTGGGTCACTCGGAATGGCCCAACGAGTAATAGTCATCGCTTTACCATGAGGTAAGACTTTTTTCAGCCTTCTGAGATCGTCTTAATGGACTTTCAGACAGTTTTATACTTTTTCAGGTTTTTTTATGTTTGGGGGTATTTTCATAATTTTGTTGTTTTTAAATTCCGATTAGGTTTAGTTTTCGTTTAGGGTTATAAATACTTCATTTGTCTTAGTTTTCGAACAACTTTTGATTATTGATAATTTTCGACTTTCGTCGTATTCCCAAAAACTGGATAGTTTTCACAAAATTTCCAGCTTTTCTTCTGTTAAGTCTTTCTTTTCGATATTATTCTTGCATCAAGTTTCCTTGTTGAAAGTTGAATTTGAAGGTACTCATTCTCCCTGTTAAAAAAAAAAAATCGACACTTGGGTTTGGGAGAGGAGTTGGTTTTTTTCTTCACAAGATCAAGCTCATGTCTCGTCGTTCAGAAGACAGTGGTTGTTTAGTTTTTTTTTTTTTGTTATGGTGTTTTGATTCTTAAGTGCTGCTAGGTTTTTCTGGTCTGATGTTTTGTATTGTTTGTTTGGTGTAAGGAATGAAGGAAAGAAAGTTGTTTGCGTTGAGTGTTTGAAGTAATGGCCGACCTTTGGTAGGTATCGCCAACCTTCGGGAGTTCTATTCGACCTTCGAGATTCTATCCGACCTTCAGTAGTATAAGCCAACCTTCAAGCCCAATTTTTTTTTTTTTTTGTTGATTCAACCAACCTTTCAATTGTTCCTTTCGACCTTCTAATGATTATATCGACCTTCAAATGATGTAATCAACCTTCAATTTTATTTTTAAAAAAAGTTCAATACACCATCCATAAGGTCAATTAGACCTTCGAGGGGATTATATCGACCTTCATATGATCACCTCGACCTTCAAGCTTTTTTTTCTGGTCCTTTTTTTTCTTTCAAAAACTATGTAGACCCTTTTTCTCTGCTTTCTTTTTTTAATCAAGATATTTCTCCCCTTTGCTTTCTATTATTGGTTGTACATTATAATGAATATATTTTTCTTTGGATTCTTGCAGAAATGGGCTTAATCAAAATTATTCTTCACGATGGTTCTCTAAGTGGAAGGGCGCGTCCGGTAGTCGTACCCGACAACATCAGTTATGAAGATTTTAGGATAACTATGGCAGGCTGCATGAAGATTAATTTAAACCAATTTGATGTACAAATCTCATTTGCATCCAGATTATTTGATGGAGGTAAATTTTAGGAAATTGAAGATACATATGGGATCATGTTTTTTATTAGGGGAAATTGATCCTAAAAGGATGGTCGTTAACCAAATTGAAAGCTTACATCAGTGTGGTGGTGATCCTGCAATGGATGATTTTGTTAATGTGTACGAAAGGAATTCGAATGGGACACTTCCACCTGTAAACGATGAACCTGGGCCATCTGGAAATATTAGCACCGATGCTAATGCTGATGATGATGATTATGGTGATGATCATTACGAAGAAGAATATATCCATGGTGTCGATGATGATGTCCCCGTGAACTTTGACGATAGGGTTAGACACGTAGTTCCCTTTCAATAGTTTATACCGGATCCTTCTACTTAGTTCACGGACATGGACTGGGGTGATGAACCAAAGTTGCATTATTCCCGAAGATAAAACCATTCCACTTGTGGGTGAGATAGAGAAGGATTCAATTTTTAATAATAAGGATGAATTGACAACAGCAATCGGTCAATATTCGCTTGAGAATCGATTTTCCTATGTCTTGGTACGTTCGAATAAGGCAAGATTCGAGGTGCGATGCAGCAATCAAAAAACTTGCACCTTCATAATACATGGATAGTGTAGAGTTGGGTGCCAGATACGAGTGATTCACAATTTTATCCCAACTTGCAATTGCATTCAAATTGTACAACAAAGCTAAAACAAGGATGTAAGTGCATCAACAATTAGTTTTTTGTACACTGGTAAAATCATCGTTGCGAATCACACCCCCATAAATATGATTCAAGACATGAGAGAGAATTGTGGTCTGAAGCTAGGATACACCAAAGCATGGAGATCTTTGCAGAGTGTAAAGGAAATCGCTTATGGAACTTCAGAGGACTCACTAAAACAGCTTCCAACATACTTCTACCTCTTCGAGCTTACCATGCTTGGTTCAATGACTAGCGTAGCATTGTCGGAGGAGCATTTTGTGAGGTCACTTTTTACACTTCGTCCTTCGATCGAGGGTTTCAAGTACATGAGACCCATTATTATCCTAGATGCAACACACTTGAAAAATGCACATTAGGGCAAAATTTACGCACTTGTGTGTGATGATGGAAACGGACAAACTTTTCAACTTGCATTTGGATTCGATGAAGAGGAGGGCAATGATTCATGAGAGTGGTTCTTAAGAAGACTAAGAACTGCATACAGATCACTCAATGATTTGGTAATTGTATCCGATCGACACAAAGGCATACTATACGCAGTGGGAAAATTGTATCTCGAGGTTCTACATGCTTTTTGTTTTCGACATTTGAAGGAAAACTTGAAAACAAAATGCAAAGATCCTCGTATTCAAACAGTTTTCAAAAGTGCTGCATATGATATGATAAGGACAAATGCGACCATCACTTTAGGGAGATTGAATGTATACATCCTAAGGTTCATCTATGGTTGGATGTTGAGGTAGGGCTATTGGGTTGGTCACATGCTTACTGTCTGAAAAATCGATACAACCAAATGACAAGCAATTTCGTGGAGTCCTTAATGACACGATCAAGAAAGCTCTGAATTGCCGATTACATCCGCTCAAGAGTTTCATAGCGGCCATTGCATTGTCTGCTATTATTACCAAACGTGTTGTGGAACGGATTGAGGAGGAAGCTATTTTGGTTGACTAACAAAGGAAACGTACTACATCTATTCGAGCTAGGGAGGAGCATGTCGTCGGTAATTCCCCACGAGAAGCAAATGCTGTTGTGGATATGATTCGAAGGACATGTGGATGTGAGGGATGGGATCTAGAAGGAATTCCGTGTAAACATGCCATTGCTATTGCCAGGTATGGAAAAACCTTCGTATAATTTAAACTGATGTTCTAGACGGTCGATAGGTTCGACCTTCCGAACCGTCTCTATTGTTTCAAAAATAGATTTAAAATCATAATCTCAATTTGTTTTTTCTCATCTTTAATTCGTTATAGGGAAATTGGGGCTCACTACAATTCTTAGTGCCGTGGAAATTCATTTGACACGGAAATATTGAGGAATTCAAATGCACCTTCGATACAACCTATTCCATTGTCTTCAACTTTGAATAGAATTACAGGTTTGGAAGATGTGGCTATAAATGCATCGTTTGCGAGAAGAGAGGTAGGAAGACCACAAGAAGGTCGGTTCCTATCTTCGAAGTGAACAATTTCGACGGAGGAAAACTTGCACAATATGCAAAACCACCCAACGCAACTATAGAAGCAACACCACCCAAAATAGAGGTTTCATTATCGTATGATCATGCTCAAGAAGGGCACCCATCTATGAGGAGATCTGCCCAAGAGTCTCGGGTTTCTGGACAAACATTGGAGGAGGCAGTTGAAGAGGGAGTGTTTGTAAATATTAATGTAGGTGTCGCCCATGAGAGTGTGGATGTTTTTGAAGGTGATGTTGGTGTTGAGACGATTCATGACTTGTAATCGATTTTCATATTCTTACTAGTTTGGAATATTTTCATTTATCCTATCGCATGTTTTTTTTTTTTTTTGGCCATATTTCTTCTTCTTCTTTTGCGGTGATGAAATTGGGTGGAAAAATTATGATAAACAACTGGGGAGGTGAGAATTGGGTTTGAAAATGGGAAACTGGCTTTTCTCATTTGAAACTATGGAAGGTCGGGATGATCTTTTGGAAGGTCGGGATTATATTCCGAAAGTCAATATTAACTTCTGAAGGTCGAGGAAAGACTTTTCAAATGTGAAATCGGCCAAGTCCTTGCATCGACCTTTGGAGGATAATACCGACCTTCAAATAATTATACCGACCTTCCACCATTTCAAACAACCAAAAAGCCTTTTTCCCATTTCCAAACTCATATCTCACCACCCCAATTGTTTAGGTATCTCTTTTGCATCCAAGGCATGTCAGTGTCACTGCCAAACCAGACTCCAAGGCATGTCATGGTCACTGTCCTATTTTCATGACTTGTAATTATCTTCATATTCATTTTATATGATTAGGAGTAGTTCTTTTGTTTTTGTTTTAATAATTCATTAATTTTAATTCAAAAAAAAAAAGGTTTTGTCATAAAAAAATTTTTAAAAAAAGAATTATGGGTGCATTTCTTTATTCTCTATCAAAACTTTTGTTCAAACCTTGAACCCTATAACCTTTAACAAATAATTATTTTTAATTACACAATATAGATAAAACAAATAATATAATTTCATTTACATTTACATTTACATTATTTACAAGCTGATCAAAATAGAATACCCATTTCAATTTGGGTATATTAGAGATTTTCAATTTAAATAACAACACTAACCTGGGGGGAAGTTACTGATGTTATCTATTAAATATGTAAATATTATCTATTATTAAGATAGAACTATTACAAATATGAACTAACCTGGGGAAAGTTACTGGAAATTCAACAATACCTGAGCTAATAAGATCACTATTTTCTTTATTTAAACAAAAAGCATTTAAGTTGGTTGAAGCCATATTAATAAAGCGGGGGGAGGAACTGAAGAAAAAGCACAATTTGAAGGAGCTTGAAAAATCTGGAATGAAAGAAGATTTGATGAGATTAGAAAAGAAAACTTGGAACTAAAGGAAGTTAATTCAACCTTTCCGTCTTTAGTTCCAAGATTTATTTTTTTAACCTCATCAAATCTTCTTTCATTTCCAGATTTTCAAGATCCTTCAAACCATGCTTTTTCTCTAGTTCCTCCGCTCGCTTTATCAATATGGCTTCCCCTCCCCCCACAACATCCATAAAACCCATTTTTCAAATTCTTAATCCAAACTTCTACCTAACAACAAAGATTAAAGGTAATATCTTTCCTACATACTCCAAACAAACAAAATAAAAAAGAAAATTAGTGGTATAAATGTCGTATGTGGGAAAGAAAATCGATGTAACCAGCCTCCATTGAAGAACCACATCTCGTCGAGCCGGACACCCTCCAAAATGACCTCCCATCTCGGATCATGTCGAAACTGAAAGGTATGCTGGGCTGAATCCATATCTCTACAGTAAACAAACAAATGAAACAGTTGATAAAAAAAATTCATACAGTTAAACTCAAGTGGCCGATCACTATGATGTTTTTTCAATCAGAGAATTCTTTATTTTGAGTGTGGAATGCAACACAATAAGTGTTTATCTGAAACCATGGAGACTATCACGAGTCCATGTTTCCTTTGTACACATGCATAGATGGATCCATCAGTGCTCTGAGTTCATCTACTACATTATCAGTATTCTTACCGATCAAGCTTGTCAAAGAAGCCCCTTTTTATTTTGCAAGACTGTTTTTCCTTTCAACAGCAAACATGCAAGTCTCGAAAGAGACGTTCTTAGAAAATTCGGATTTACCAGGTATAAAATATTGTACAGCTCATCAATATCGGAATCGAATGTCCAAGATGGGATTATCTTCCGGCCTATCTAAACTTTTGTCAAATTCTTCCTTAGAAGACTATTCTGGTTGCTCGGTGTGTAAACCTCATCTAGGATCAGAATGCCACATATCCGAAGGAGACCTTAAGATGCCTGACATTCTAATCTTAGATGAAGGTAACACACCATGCAACCAAAACAGCCTACTGAGATAAAAGTTTGCCAAAGGTTCAAACAGGCCGGAAGATAATCCCATCTTGGACATCCGATTCTGATACTGATGAGTTATACAATATTTTATGCCTGGTAAATCCGAATTTGTCGAGAACATCTCTCTCCAGACTTGCATGTCTGATGCTAAAAGGAAAAGTAGTCTTGCAAAATAAAGAATTGCTTCTTTGACAAACTTGATTGGTAAGAATACCGATAATGCAATAGATGAACTCAGAGCACTGATGGATCCATTTGTGCATGTGCACAAAGGAAACATCGTCCCATGACAATCGGGTCTTGAAATACACTCTTTGTGTCCTTTACTGTAGTGCCCCATGGAACCGTAACACCTCGATAGAATATCTAATTGTCGAATACTTAGCATGTACGCTAAGTGTGCTCCCAGTAGGCACAATGCTAATTTGAAAAATTCTTTGTTATTATATTTATTTTATAAATTGAAATATATCAAGATGATATAATTTATTCTCAAATTAATTATATATTTACAAAAGATTAATTATAAAACAATTAGTAGTACTAGACTACTAGTACCAAAGCAATAAGGTCAATACAAAAAAAAAAAAAAAAAAAAAAAAAACCCGACAGATTCAGTTAACAGTAGGAGTAGTAGTATTACCCCTTTCCCCACTCTCTCGTAGTCGATGTGATAGTACATTGTCAGGGAACATTTTGATCAATCATGCCATCACATGCGAAAAGTAAAAACTTTTTTTTAATTTAAATTATTATTATAATTATAATAATTTAATATTATCTAAAATATAATAATAATAATATTTATCACTAAAGGTCTGCGTGTCTCGACCTTCGATAGATTATCCCAACCTTCTATAGATTATCTTGAAATTCAGAGGGATCAACCTGACCTTCTACAGTTTCAACCCAAAAAGTCTAATGCCCTTCCCGAATCATTTATCCCACAAATATGCCTCCAAATAGGCTTAACATTCTTCAATTATTGTCAACAAAATTTAAAAAGGATGACAGTTATAATTTCCAGTACAAACTGATGCAGAAAACTACAAGATGACAGTTAAAATTTTCAGTTTAAAAGCAAAAAAACAAGAAGATGACAAAAACGACACCAAAGAGAACACAATCACAGCACAACTATTTGCACAATCTTGGACATTAAAAAAAAAAATTTAAATGACTCAAAGGGGACTTAACTGTAGCCATGGAGATGACGGTAACTTTTTCTTTTTTACAGTGGTCTAGCTTCTTCTTCTTCCATGGCACCAGCTAGCTAGCAGTAAACAATTTCCAACCGGCGAACTTGAAAAAAATGTGTTGTGAGATTAATAAGGAGTAAGGATGATGGAGATCAAGGTGCATACATGGCATGGGAGAATTCATGGAATATCTCATATAAAGATGCTTATGAAAGAAAGGAGATTCTGCACTAGAGCTTGCATTTCAAATATAAGGTTAGAAGATCAAGAATGAAGAAAGACTTGTTGGAGATTGTCCAAGAACTTGAAGAACTTATGATCTCCATTGAAGATGATCATAACAATGATTGGAAGTTTTTTTTCAAAGATCAATACCTCAAGTATAAACATTACACTTTGAAGATCAAAGTAACATTGGTGATATATGTGCAAGACAAAGAAGAACTCCTTGATTTGGAAGGAATAACGAAGAACCCTATAAACAAAGGCATCCAAGGTAAGGAAATTCAAGCGCATCATCTTATTCGTCTCAAGAGCTAAGGCATCCAAGTTGAGGAACACATTGATCACATTTGTGCAAAGAAGAGAAGAAATGCTAGACTTTACAACAATGTTTGAAGCACAACCGTCAATGGAGGATGAACCAAGGAAGGAACTCAACTTGTGGATGATAGAAGACATCAAGGAGGAGTGAAAATCAAGGAAACAAGCCCTGGGAAGCATTGGAATTCAGGCTGAACAACCTTGGACAGTTGACCGAAATTCTGCCCAAAATTTTCAATTTTGATCCTCTGTTTTTTCAGCTTTGTAATCTTGACTTTAGTTGGACTTTTCCATTTATTGTTAGTTGCTTTCTTTATGTTTTAAGCTAGTTTAAGTTGGCTAATTAAGTCCCTAATCCTAATTGGGGCTGAGCCTATAAATAGTCCATCATAGGGTAATGGCGAACCTTCCTAGCATAGGGTAGGCAACCGGATGGGATGTTGCTGCCCGTCGAAGCCCTTTGATGTACTGATCAACATAAATGTCCTCCAACTCTTGAGTGTAATCTCGAATAACCCTCAAAAAGTTCTCGTCAAAAGACTGGAATCCGCTCGTCAAGCAGCTGCCACAAAAGAAAAAACCCACAAATGTTAGGAAATATTAATAATTTGAAGAGATTGCTAAATTGTATTAACGGAATGCATATAAATACCTCTCTGATTCCCCCGAAGAGCAGAAACTATCCAAGTTGCTTCGAGTATGGGGACTGTCCACTCCAAGAAACACGGAGCCCTCCCCTGGCACCCCTGTCGAAACTGCCTCTCTCAATTTATTTGTTCTGTGCTTCTTCTTTGGACCCCAAACTCTATATGATGAGAGGGGTCCGTGAATGGAGACATGAGACTTGCAGCCCGAACCTTGGTCCGAACAACTCGTCCTCCCTCCTGAAATAAATTCAAATCCAATTATTAGAACATAAAAAAATTAAATTAAAGACACTTGAACATGACGTTTAAATTTGAAATTAAAAAATAAAACTAATTAACTTGTCTAATTAGGTCTTGTCTAACAAGAAAAACAGCACCGGATACAACACTCCTAGATGGAGTGGGTGTACCCTCCCTCTCAATGGCATCCCCTTCTGCCTACTATTTAAAATAAACTATCAAACAATGAAAATCGGAACACATACGAAATATTCAAAAACACTTAAATGTTTAAATTAACCTGGACAGTCGTCCAGAGCTCGACTGGAGCAGGAGGATCTGCTCGCTCTCATGGACATCCCCCTCCGACTGTTATTTAAAGTAAATTAACTAACTATGTAAATCAGTTTACGTATGAAATAATCAAAAACACGTAAATGTATTTTAACTAACCTGGCTAGTTGTCTCAACCTCGACTGGAGCAGGAGGATCTGCCACCTCCCTCTCGTGGACATCCTCCTCCGGTTGTTATTTAAAATAAATTAACTAACTAAGTAAATCAGTTTGCGTATGAAATAATCAAAAATAGATAAATGTTTAAACTAACCTGGTCAGTCATCTCTACTAGAGCAGATGGATCCGCCACATCGAATGGAGCAGGTGGATCTGCATCAAGCCCAAGATCAATCCACTACTCCTGCTAGTTTCAAGGAAAATAAATACGATTAATTTCAATGTCAATTTGCTAACTAATTCCAATTGCACAGCACATACTAACCTGATGTGAAGAAGGAGATTTCTGACCACCCTGCTGCCCCCGGCTCTGTCGATGCTTTAGCTCATCCAATCGCTAAAGGACAGTAGTGTGCCGAGCCCTGGCCGTGTGCTCCTGCTGCTCCAACTAACCAGTCACCCACTAATGCAGCTCCACAAAGTGGGCATTGACATGCTTTGTAATTTTGGCATGGACTCGCTCCTCAAACTCTCCCAATAGAGTCCTGAGGTGGCCCATCATGTCATCATCGATAGGAGTAAGATGACAGGGTCTCCCAATGCTTTTGAGAGCGTACTATAATTTTAAACATAAATTATAATAAATATACATATTGAATTGAATGCTTTATTTTAACAAACATGAAAAGATACATACCTGGTGGCAGTCTTCATCCACCCCATTACCCTCGAATTTCACAGGGGATAGACATCACTCCTCGGCATGCTCCTCCTCGTTCCCTGGGATCTCAGCTTCCCAAGCTCTCGGGGAAAGTGACTAAAAATAAAACAGATATAAAACATTAGACACAATAAATCATCTCTATTTAATTTACCATTTACTAATTCAACTATCATTAGACCAACCTATATAATCGTACATGGGGGTGTCTTCTATCAAACAACCTGCAAGAATGAGTTGGGCTTTGAAGCCTCCCAACAAACAGATGGAATAAACGGGAGGTCGTCAAAATCAGTCCAATAAGGCATCTGTCGGTCCTGCTCATCTGGCTCGATGTATGGTGATGAAGCAGATGCCTGTGAACATCGCAATTTAATTTAATGAACATCTGATTTTTTAAAATTAAAAAAATAAAAATAAAAACCCACAAGTAGAAAGGTTGATTGCTTACCCTATCTAATATATGATACCACTGTACTCTGGAACTAGAGTAAATTGACCTCTGGAAAAGAATTCACCTCGGGTGCCATGTAGTGCCAGGTCTAGAATCTCCGACAAGAGCATCAGAGCACAAATATGGCCGTAGGACCGGTTAGTGGGCGTACATCCACCACTTAATTGAAAGAAAAAACATCAATAAGGACCAAAAGGTGAATATAAATAGTAATAATTCACAAAAAGTGATAGATTTGAAGTCATACCAGTATCATCCAGGCATTATCGTATAAATGCCTCTTCGTCGCCCTAAACCCGTCAGCAATGGCATGTTGAAATTCATATTGTGTCATGCTCCATCCCATGGTGCCCCAGAGAAATACCTCAGCCTTTAGCAAATCCTCGAGGATGGAAAACACGTAATACGAAAAGACTGTTGAAGACTCGCTTGTTAACAACCAATATCCGACGATGATGCCATAAGCAAGCCTAAGGACATCATCCTACTCCAGCGATCCAACATCCATTGCGCTAAACATGGCAAGGGCCTGTGTAGGTCAATGGAATGGGCCCCAATAACCTATCATGTGCAGAGTGCGTTGACAACGGCTGCAATATAATCCTCTCATCCACCCAGCCAAATCGAAGTCCGGTGATCAGGGCATACTCCTGAGGCCCTAGTCGATGTAATCTACCTCTGATGTGGAACCATATCTCAGCGGGGAGAGCATCGAGGAAGTGAAGCCCCCGTCTAAGCACATAAGCTGCAGCATGAGAGTAAAAACATCCGGCATATCGAGGTAGCTCCAGTATGTGTCCGAATGGACACCTCCTGAATCGCTCTTCCACCTCATGGCGCCTGACCAAGTCAAGTCCCTATACTATCCACGAATACTTGCAATGACAACTCATAGTCTTACCGAGAGGCATAACACGACTATGCTTGTAAGACCATCTCCCACTAACAGACTCCATATCTTTGCAAATATAAAAAAATGAATAAATAATTCGTTAGATTGACAAGCATATTAAACTAAGTTTTACTTATTCCTACGTACAATAAATAAATTAAGCTCCAAAACATTTGTTATCGCATGTAAATATTATTTAAATCATAAAACATATTATTTTATAGAAAAGCCTGTAATAATATATAATTAAAATGAATTTTGTAAAAATAACTTTACCCCAAGTATTTTAATATTAAAATAGTTATAACTTAATATTATTATTTTTAGTACATAGATATTCTAGTGAATCATTATACTAATATTATTTAAAGTACAATGTATTTTGGTTTATAAAAAAAGTAAAATAAACTATACGACAATCATTATAAAATATCAAGTATTAATATACTTTGTATAACCAAATAATACATAATAATACTCTCATAATACATAGTACATTGTATAATTGTATAACCAAATAAAACTCCTTTTATTATATATTATACTCTCATAATACATAATGCATTGTATAATTAAGCCATTGTACAGTATAGTGATAAATCCAACTTTTATGTAATTTTAAATTTAATAATAATAATGATATTATTTTAAATTTAATTATAATAATATTATTATTATTATTAATTTTTATTTAATTTTAATTATAAAAATATAATATTATCTAAAATAAAATAATAATGATCATTATAACTGAAGGTTGAGATAATCCCACCGAAGGTCGAGAGGATCTACTGAAGGTCGGAGAAAGACTTGGCCAACTTTGAACTTTCCCAAGTACTCCTTCGACCTTCAGTAGATCCTCCCGACCTTCGGTGGGATTATCCCAACCTTCCACCAATTCAACCCAGAAATTCTAATCCAAACCCATTCCAAACCTCCCCAACTGTTTATTAACTATTTTGCATCCAAAGTCTCAACATTTTCTCAATCATAAACAAAATCCATCAAAATAAACAAAGCAAACAATTCGTTCGAGTTCAACTGAAAAAAAAAAAAAAAAAACAGTTTAATGCATACCATAACAATCTCATAAATTTATAATTAACACTATAACTACAAAA
>JAOXNR010025165.1:0-24661 GCA_028571225.1 Parsonsia alboflavescens | reverse complement strand
TATATAGATTTGCTAAATATAAATTATTATTGTTAGTTTATTAGATATTTTAATAATTTTTACAATATTACCCTTGCCTCTCTCCTTTTGCTAGTCACTATTGTTAGTTTTATTAGAATTATAAATAGAGACATTATAAGAAAAAGAAATTATTACCTTAATGTTGACAAAATAATTGCTAGTGACTTATAAATAGTGTCGAAGGAAGTAATATTAACTATTTTGTAAAAATAAATATTTTATTGTAACCGGGTCACTATAAGGCATGAGACATTTTTTGACAGTTGAAATCAGTCATTTCTAATGGTTTTAAATGCTAGAAAATACCTTCATTTTTAACTGTTACTATTTTTGGCAGTTGGGGGTGGGCCGCCATTTTTAGTGCCAGGAGGGACTTTCTGGCAGTTTTATGGAACTGCCGATAGAACTGACAAAAAAGTTTCTTGATTTCCTAACAGCTTTTTAAGCATTTTATGGCAGTTTTTTGTTAGTGAGGAATAGTAACAGTAACAATTTTTTTTTATTTCTTTCCTTGCAGTTTTCTCTTCTTTTTTTTAAAAAATTAGTTTATAGTTTTTTATTTTCAAAAATTTAATTTAATTATTTAATAAATATAAAAATATACATTTATATTAATGATTAAATTAATCAAAGTAAAGTCAAATTAATGACAATAATAATGATTATTTGTTTGATTTTAAGAAGTAATAACATACTCATAGATTTATATAAAAAATAAATTCACTTTCAAGAGATTTAAAAAACGATATGGAATTGGTCACAATTTTGCATTTTTTGGCGGTTTTTGAAGTCATAAAAAAAAATGTTAGAAAATATTTTATTTTTTCTTCAATCCAGTCGGGTGCCAGAAAATTCAATGCAAACCGTCAAAAAGCTCATTCTTTTCCCGATAGTCTCCATATCCGTCAAGAAAGTATGAAAAATCCATCATAAAAAGTAATTTCCTGATGATTTTTTGAACCACCAAAATACGTCCCCCAGAAAATAACCTTTTTCTTGTAGTGGGTATTCTATTCCAAGCAGTGAAGTGTATTAAGTACTCTCCTTTCCAGAATTAAATATTTCATTTTGACTTGTATGCATTTTAAGAAATAAGTTTGACTTAGTTATTCTTAACATTGCAATCTCACTTTTCTTAATAAAATTTTAACTAAATTAGAAAATAAGATATTTAATTTCAGATAGTTCAAAATAGAAAATGAGATATTTAATTTCGGATGAAGGGAATATTAAAAAAATGCACCTTCTATTCCCGACGATTCATCCGGCTCAAATCATGCTCACAAAAGAAAAAAAAAGAAAAGGTGTGACTAGTTAATTAATAGACACACACCACGGGCCAATCAGCCGAAGTTTTTGGGAGTATCAGTATGAAATTAGGAGGAACCGCGTGTGGATAAATCAACATGTTTACATTACAAATGCAACGTGAGTATATATTTACATTTAGATCCAAAAAAAAAACAACGTGAGTTTTTATTTATTTATTATTAATTAGGATAAAAAAGATTCATAGTCTATGCGCCCTTCGTGAAGTACTACGGTGTTACATCATGACATGCCATGTTTGGCCGGCATTTATTTTCTCTTTCCTAGTACTGTTCCTAAACAGTGTTCAATTAATACCGCCGAAGCCTTGACCTTTATGTCAAGTCATATAAAATCACAATCTTGTGTCAAATAAAGGGTTTTTGATTAATGTGAGAATAAATTATAAAATGATTTAAAAAGTGTTTTTTTTTTATTATAATGATCCCACATAATTTTACGATCTGTCATTTGTTAATTATATGCTCGACACATAATTTACTTTTGAGAATGATTGGAGAAAGATTGTTTGGATCGTTATAGTAATTTATAAATTCATGAGAGATTATAATGGCTGTGAGAAAACATGTGGTATCATCATATACTTTTATAAAAACATGTGGAATCAAATAAATAAAAGAAATTTTTAAAATGACATATTTTTCCTCATGTGACTTATTCCACTTTGAGAATAGAAAGATTGTGTGGACCATTATAGAAGTCGTAAAATCATTTGAGACTATTATGATAAAAAAAAAAAAAACCCTTCTGAAATCATTTTATAATTTGTCATGAACTAATAGAATCAAATAGGAGAAAACCTGTCAAATATTTAACGCGTAGAACGTTGCAATAGCTTCTCTATTTGCTAGTGATTGATTGATATTTATATAGTATTAGTACTAATCTATATAGTACGTAGAACCTGCAAGACTTCGAATCCAGTCGTTCAAGGCATCTCAAGTTTCCAACATTTTCATCTCTTACTGATAATTGACTTTGTGTATATTAATACATAATGAAAATACGAAACTTTGCAATAGAAAAGAAATAATGGAGGTGGTGGTTATTATTTTTCAATAAATTTGTTTATTGGATCTTGTCAAATATTATTAACTTTGATAATAAATGATAATACTTTTAATTGAAAGATTTCGAGTCAAATAAATAATGCATAGGACGTTGCAATAGCTTCTTCATTTGTGATCGTGTGTCGTAATATAAACAAATTAAACTTATCTATCAAAACTAATGTAATTAGGACAAGTCAAGTCAAAACCATGAGAAATTGAATCTCAATTTAAAGAAAACTAATTAATAAGTAACAAAAAGGGAGAATTTTTGAAAGAGTTTATAAAATAAAATCAAAAAAAGAATCTAAATTAAAAAGGAAAATATAGATGAGAAAATTGTTAACAAGAAATAATCTATAGGTTAATTGCTAAGGACTTAATCATTTATCAAATATCATAATTAAATAATTCATTTTAGAATTTGTCTCAGTGCTCAAATTCTTATCATTTAAATAGATCCACTTCTCGTAGCGAGAAATAAAATACCTAATCTAATCAATTAAACTTACGTCGTAATGAACTATAAATTTAATCAATTAAATTGCATAAGCATGAAGACATCACCAACGTCAAATCACATAAACAAAGTGGCTTTAATTCATGCAATTTGATTCATACAATTCTCTATCGTCAAATAAAGTTGTTAGCCAAACCTAATTCAAATAATGATTGCTACCTGTAGATTTATCAATCTTAACGATAATATTTAAACCCTAATCGTATAATCATGCAAATTAATCTAAGTGATCAGTTTAAATTAATAAACATAATTAATAAGATGAAAAGAAGAATTGCACAAATACTTAACAATAAAGATCAAATCTTTAATAGAAAACAAACCAAATCTCATAACCTCATAACAAAATAATCTACTCCATGTTCTTGTTAACAAAAGACGACTACTCACAAGATATGATTAAAACCGAAAAATACATAAGAAAAGAGGAAGAGAAAATCTACCCTTTATCTTCCTCAAAAGATCAATTTTGAATTGTTATGTATCTAAGACTACAACAAGGGACCTATTTATAGGAGCAAAAGACTCTCAATAAATAGTTACCTAAAAGGATTTTAATAATAGAGTAGAAACCTATTACAAAAAGAGGTAATTTCTAAAAAATAATTAAATTATAATAAAACTAAAAATCTTCACCGCAGTTAACCAGCTGTCAACGATGTCTGGCATTAGCTAGGGCTGTCCGGCACCGGATGCCCTGTTTTTCCAAGAACTGAGTAGTTTCCAGAGATGATCTGGAGTGCAGTCCAACGCGATGTTTGGCACCAGATGGCTCCTGACATGCATCCGTTTAACTTGATAATTTCATGACTCTTTTTTTCAACCAAATGTTCCTACAAACAAAAATCAAGCAAAATGAAGTAAAATAAATCTAAAACGACATAATTAATCTAAGTTAAGTAAGATAATGACATAAAAAGAACATAAAAACTTAACATAATTATGTACAAATCAATTTAATAGTGAGTGAGTGATTGATATTATCCAGTATTAGTACTAATCTATATAGTACTTAGTACCTTCAAGATTTAGTGGAGTTAGATTGATGGCGGTAGAGAAATTCATGTACACATTCATTGATGTCTTTTCATGATGGTTGTAAATATTAATAAATTCAAAGGTTATGATTTCATGAAAGAAGATATTTATAAAACGATTATGCAATAAATTTTATAAAGAAAATGAATTTATATATGATATTTGATTTCACGAAAGAAGAAATTTATAAAAGAATTATTCAATCAATTTTATAAAGAAAATCAAAAGTTTTAAGTATTTTTATGTAATATTTGATTTTACAAAATTCTAGAGAGAAAATTTTAATATGAAAATTTCAAAAGTTATTTAATTTAATTCCTCCAACTCACGTAAACAACTAATTTGGAGAATTCTGATGAGCTTATGAGATATTTTTTTGATAAGGTGCTTCTATTTTATATATTATAATAGATCGTTTTAGAAAAAGAAATTATCTACACGATGATTGGTTAAACTTAATTGAAAAGCGATGGACACACACATTTTGACAGGAAAAGATAATGAGATAGGGTAAAAAGAAGGACAAAGAAGTAAATTAACCATGTAGTTGATCAAAGATTTAATGATTAAAATAAAAAGTTAAAAGTTTATAATACAAAAACTGTATCAAGTTAAGAGATCCAATAAGTTAAAATAAAGAGTAAATGTCATGTGTGGTTCATAAATTATTTTGATTTTCTTACTTTGGTTCATAATGTTTTATTTTGTCTTCTTTGATCATCCATTAATTTCAATTTGGTAACTTTGATCCATATTATTTTATTTTGTCTTACTTTTACATCTATATATTGTCTTCAATAAAATTCTTCTCAAATATAAAATATAATGGCACATTAAATAATTCACATAGAAATTTTTTTATATTCATGTTTCATAATGTATATATTCATAATTAATAATGACATGTCTATAATTTTTATAGATTTTTGCTTAAATGAACTTTATATCCTGATTATTTTATTTAATTAAAATAAAATGTTTATTTATAATAATATGGAAGATTAGTAGAGAGGTTAAGGTCAGAAATAAAATAAAATACATTGTGGACTAAAAAAGTAAAATAACTTAAAAATATTAAACCCAAAAATAAAATAGAAGGTGGAGGACTAAGATATCAATATTTCATATTATTATAATTGAAAATTTTAGTTCAATTAAATAAGATAATTAGAATATATGTTCAAGTAGACAAAAATCTTTAAAAATTATCATTATTAATTTTGAATATATACATTTGAAAATTTGATGGATTTCGTCTCCAAATTTTCAGATTTTGATGGCTTTGATCCACTTTATTTTTTTTTATTGGTGAAATTTGTTTCCGAAATATTCTGAATTGGCAAAGACGTCACTTTTCACATTTTTTTTTTTTGTAACTTCATCACCGGTCCGGTCAAATACTGCAATAATAATAAAAAAAAAAATTAGGGAAGAAGGAGTAATAGTTATTTCACTTGGATTTTTCCAATTACTCTCCACCAGTCCGGCGATCTCCGGACGGCAAGGCGTCTTCGACTTTGTCAGATTGCTTCCAACCTCCACGTAGCTCAAGTAGTGACATGTTAAGCAAGACGGAAAAGCAAGCCACTGTCGGCACCGTGAAATTGATTACTGGTGTATACCATGTACCAAGGTTACTATTTTGATCATATTTTCTACTATGATAACTTGATAATTAATCACAAATCAAATACTAAACTTAATCTATGTACTGATTAATTTGATATATTACACTAGCTAAAAAGATTAATAACGAGAGAAAAATCTCATCCTAAAGATAGCTTAATTGAACAACACAATGTTGATACTGTTCATCAGTTTGGCAATGTTCATTACATATCTCACATCGAACTTTCAATGAATACTTGATTGTCACAAGTCTATCTAAGAAGATAATGACCAACTACCAAAAATACATGACTTTTACATTCCAAACTTTACACTTTTTATTTTTGCATTACAAAGCAAGTTTCTAACTTTAATATCAAAGGAGTTTCGGAAACCATCCATAACTCTGACCATTTCTATTGTGTAGATACTGCATCAAGCTTCAACTTAAATCGAAAGTGCCCACACCGAGGTTGATGTGATTCCTTGAAACTCTTTTTCGCACAAGCAAAAAACTAATCAAAGTTTATAGAAAGGACTCATAAAAAATTTGTGTGGGAGATTAGGTTGACCTTTGTAGAATAATCCATAATAACAAACCTCTTGATTTGTAGAGACTATTCAATACTTCACCTAAAGTAATTGAAAGCCCAAGGTGTAGTGACTAAGAGCCTTAAGAGGAATTCTAAGAACACTTCATAAAAGACCAAGTTTGATCTTATATTTGGAATGTTTCCAATGGAAAAGTTCTTTGTCTAGAGTTAATTGTTATGAAAGACTAAAATGAGGAGAGTATTTATAGTACTTGAACCCTAAAATGTCCTATCTATTGGAAAACTTCAAATTACATAAAAAAGAATGGGAGAAAATGGGAGGAAAAGCTACGTTTTGGCAAGACCAGTCCTTTGATCGGTGCAAGTGAATGCATTGGTTGAATGACCGGTACTTCTTTGTCTTGTGCTTCAGTTTTACGGATGCCTATTGTCCCATCCGTGACCTTGCTGGTTCTTCTCTGAAAATGGAATAAAATTGCTGCCAACTTTGCTACTTTCAACTCAAGCAAGCGGCTCATATTTAATCATTCGGTGGAAGTCTCTACTTCAATTGACACAAGGCAGGCTGCTGATTCAACTTAAGCAAGTAGCTCACATTTAATCATTCAGTGGAAGTCTCGGTCACTACTCAAATAACTAAAGCAAGTTGCTGAATCATGAAGCAAGCTGCTTAAGTTCGGTGGAGAATCAAATTAAAGCAAGTAGCTCAAATGATATTCAATCGATGATGGAGTTCGTCGCTTTGTACCAAACAAGCACCGCATTTGTACAACTGAATTCCAACCAAAACATGCTTCTCAAACAAAAGCAATTTGACCAAATAAGCAGCTGAATTTCAACCACTAACAAGCTGCTCAATTTTGTTCAAAAGCAAGCAGCTCTGTTGAAGTGAAACAACGTATTGGAAGCTATCTTCATCCGGCTGAAATTTCAGCTTGTTTCAAACTAGTTCTTGAACCATTCTTCCTCTTCTTTGGTGCTTGACTTCATGTGTTTTCAAGCCTCTTTCACTCATATCTTCTAGCATAAACTTGAAATACAAATCCTTATACTTAAGCCTACAGTCTTCAAGCTTAGGTTCTTCAATGTAGGCATCATCAACATGTTGCCCTTCTTTGATTTGCATCAATGCTGTTCTTGGTTTCTTAATCCTTGAATCCACATTCTTGTATCTGAAATACAAGTCTTTGTACAAAGCCTCATTGCGTAGCATATTTGGATATCCATCAGAGGCTAACCAAACAGAACAGAATTATCAGTAACATCATTTGGCACCCACCATGCTTGGGCACGATTTTTGGGCCATTTGGGATTGTTTTGATAGACTTTTGGGCCTTCTATGTTTAAGGTTATTTTTGTAATTTTTTTATTTTAATTTCCAATTAGGTTTAAGATTGATTTTAGGTTATAAATATCTCGTTTGTCTTAGTTACAGAAGGCTTTAAAAATGTGATAATTTCAGACTTTTGTCGTTAAACTGAATATTGGATAGTTTTCATCAATTTCCAACTTTTCTTTCTGTTTAGCCGCTTTTTTCGTCCCTGTTTATTGCATCAGAGCACTAGGTTGCCTTCAGTAATGGCTGAACAGAATCGTATTGCTTGTGGACGACGTTGTGCTGGAATTGGACGTGGAGTCGTTCCTGAGGATGACGAGACTCCTGAGGAAGACGAATAGTCTCGTCAATGAGATCTACGAGAAAATGAAAACGAAGAATCGAGAAGGAGGATCCAAGACTTGTAGCGGCAACTGGCGTAGGTTAGGTTGGACCTTCAGACTAAGGAGGGGGCAGAATCTGAGATCGAATTCGAGGATGAAGGGGAAGATATCAATCCGTTTGGGATTTTGAACCAGGGGCATAATAGAGTAGAACGGTCTGGCAGACAATCTTCCTTCCTGAATCTTGGCATGAAAATCAAGATTTACGATTTGGCGAGCAGGTAAATCAAAAGATCATAAAAAAAAAAATCCGAAGTTTGAGTTTTTCGAAACTGTTGTCGTCGTACTATTCCGAAGGCACTATTTCTCAATTAATGTTCACCATTCATTGTTCATCATTTTTACTGTTTATTCGAACTAAAAGTTGAGGTTTATATAAATATATATATATAAATATATATATTATTTTTACTTATTTATTTATTTATTTTAATTAGAGTTCTTTTGGATCAAAAGTATTAGTAAAAATGTTGCTAGTGGAGATGAGTCAGATTCGAGGACGAATCTTTTCCTAGCCGAGGAGAATGATGCAAGGTCCAAGATCGGAATGGGGTCAAATTTGACTGGTTAATTGGAAACGGTCCAATGGACCAAACCCATAGCTTTGTTATGGACTGAGACAGTTTTGGGCCATTCGCGATTGTTTTGATAGACTTTTGGGCCTTTTATATTTAGGGTTATTTTTGTAATTTTGTTGTTTTAATTTTCAATTAGGTTTATGGTTGATTTTAAGTTATAAATATCTCGTTTGTCTTAGTTACAAAAGGTTTTTAAAAAAGTGATAATTTCCAACTTTTGTCGTTAAATTGAAAATTGGATAGTTTTCACAAATTTACAACTTCTTTCTGTTTGGCCACTTTTTTCATCCCTATTTATTGCATCAAAGAGTCATAGGGATGATATCTAGGGTCAATTTGGATTACCTGGAATTGCCAGGGAAACAAATGTTGGCTATGGTAGTAAATAATGACATTCCTCTGGTGGTGTCCATGATGGTAGTAGACTACTTTGTGAAAAGAATTCTAATCGATACAGAGAGCTCAACCAATGTCTTGTATTATGAAGCATTTCAAAAGATGGACCTCAAGGATGATTTGATCAAGTCAAATCGCATTTTGTTGGTTTTTGTTTTCCGGAGAAACCACATATATATTAGGAATCGCATTCTTTGAGGTTCAATGGGGACCTGAATTGAAGCTAATCAAGAAGACATGTGAGTTTATTATTGTTGATTCACCATCTGCGTATAATTGCATATGGGGACGATCTGGGCTGAACATGATGAGAGCATAAGTCAACACTTATGAAAATACGATGATCATCCCATATGAAGGAACTCAATTCATCCTGAAGGGAGACATCAAAGTAGCCCACACTTGTTATAAGGTGGCAATCTCTGGAGTGAAGTTGGAACAAAAAAAAAAAGAAAAGAAAAAGGAGGTTACGGAGGTTGCGGATTTCGAGGAGAGCCGAATTGGGCTGGCAGCGGAGTTTGAAGAATACCAGATACATGCGGCTCATCCTAACCGAATGGTGACTATAGGCAAGGCTTTACCGGTTTGGATGAAGCATGAACTTCTCAACCTTCTCTCCAAGTACCAGAATTTCTTTGCATGGTCCACCAAAGACATGGGGATAATTCCAAGAGAATTTGTTGAACATCGACTGGGAATTCACTTGAAAGTTGCAATCTAGTATTGTAAGGAAAGAGATTTTACACTCCAGAGAAGAAGGAATCCATAAAGGCAGAGGTTGCAGATCTGCTTTCTGCTGTAATTGTAAGGAGAGTACAATTCCCGAAATGGCCATCCAACCTGTTTGTCGTCCTGAAGCCGGATCATTCATGGAGAATCTGCATCGACTTCACGTCACTCGTCAAGGTGATTCAGAAGAAATCATTTCCAATTTCTCGAATCGACCAACTAGTGGACGCAACAACCGAATTCTCATGCCTTTGTTTCTTGGATATTTACAAAGGTTATCATCAAATCCAAATGGCAAAGAAAGATGATGAAAAAACTTCATTCGTAACACCACATGGGTTGTTCTGTTACAGAAGAATGCCATTCAGGTTGAAAAATGGCGATGGGGATTTTCAACAGATGATCAACCAAATGCTCTCTCAACAATTGGGCCGCAACATGGAAGCTTACATAGATGACTTAGTTGTAAAATTTGCAACCCAACAACAATCCTTCGCTGATCTGGAGGAAAGTTTCAAAGTAATGGCGAAGTACGAGCTGAAACAAAACCCTCGAAAGTGCTCATTCAGGATAGAAGCAGGGAAATTCTTGGGATATAAGGTGTCTCGAAGGGGAATTGAAGCGAACCTTGTGAAGGTCTAGGTGCCAATGGATATGAAACCACATATATCCATCAAAGAGGTCTAGAGGGTGACGGGAAGGGTTACAGCTTTGAACTGATTCTTGTCAAAAGCAGGAGAAAAGTCACTGCCATTTTATTAGGTAATATGCAACTCAAAAAATTTTAAATGGACTTTCAAATGTGACACAGCTTTCACAAAACTCAAAATCTTTGGGCTCTCTTGCGATACTTGTTTCTCCTGTTCCGATCGAAACGTTGTATACTTTTCTATCTAGATCTTCCTATGCGGTGAGTTCGATTTTATTCGCCTTACAGGGTTCAAGTATAAAACCAGTATACTACATCCGTCATGTCCTCTAAGGATCCGAAACAAGATATTCCACTTTGGAAAAACATGCGTTAGCTTTGTTAGTAATGGCAAGAAAATTAAAACCATACTTTCAAGCTCTTTCCATTCAAGTACTAACAAACGCTCCGATTAGGCAAATAGTTCACAAGCAAGATACGGTTGGCAGGCTTATGAAGTGGCAATCGAGCTTTCAAAATATGACATTTAATATGCGCCTTAGAAAGCCATAAAAGATAGGTCTTCTCAGATTTTGTTCTTGAATGCATAGTGCCAAGATTTGATCAAAACCCCAAACTAAACTCTGAAATCCCTTCTCAAGACTGTTGGACGCTGCACAAAGATGGATCGATCGAAGGAGCAGGCTTCATCCTGATAAGTCTCGAAGGAACTAGGTTCACTTATGCTCTGAAATATAACTTTTCCATAAGCAACAATGAATATGAGTATGAGGCTTTTCTAGTAGGATTGAGAGTTGTGAAAAGCCTCCACAACCCGAATCTCATTGGCAAACCGATTCATAGCTCTTGGCCTGACATGTTAATATGAGGCAACATGCAGCAATACTTGGTCGAAACATAGAAACTTTTTTAGAAGTTATAGTACATCAAAGTCAAACATGTATCGTGCAAAGACAATGCCGAAGTTGAATTCCTTTCCTAGGTGAAGCAAGGAACACAAATGCAAGGAATGTGGATTGAACCTTTGGAAAGGAAAAGTATCGACCTCCTGCAAATCGTGAATGCTGAGGTTGAACCAACTTGGGTGACGCTGATACATCAGTACATCACTAATGGAACGCTTCTTGAGGATCCGGATAAGCCAAAAAGGTTCGGACTTTGTCTTCTCGATATGTCATCATGGATGGACAATTGTTCAGGAGAGCTTATTTGTTGCTGTTACTCGAGTGCATTACATCGTCGGAAGGAAACTATGTCTTGAGTTAAGTGCATGAAGGAATCTATGGTTCTCACATCGGAGCTAGGTCACTTGCCTGCAAAGTCATGAGAATGGGATATTTTTGGTCGAGCCTGGAGGAGGATGCACTCTGGTAAAAACTTGTCAAAAATGCCAAATTCATGACAATGTTCACCATCTTCCGAGAACCTGGTTGCATTCCTTGAGCAATCCAATTCTGTTTCATTTGTGGGGGATGGATCTCTTAGGATAATTTCCTAAGGCAACTGGAGGAAGAGAGTTTTTGGTGGTTGCGGTGGATTATTTCACAAAATGTATTAAGGCATGGGCTTTGGCATCCATCATCGCCCGAAAGGTGAAAGAGTTTTTCTAGGAGGAGGTTATTGTCCAGTTCGGAATAGCCTTGATACTCATTACAGACAACGTAAAACAATTCAAAGCAAAAGAATTTCAAGACTTTTGTACTAAACTGAAAATTGATCATCGCTTCACATCTGTAGGTTACCCCTAAAACCAATGGATTAGCAAAAGTATCAAATCGAATCATTCTCCAAGGTTTGAAGAAGAGATTGGACGATACAAAGAATAAATGGGTGGAAGAACTGGACAACATGCTTTGGTGACATCAGACAACTCAGAATACCCGAACCAAAGAATCATCATTCATCTTATGTTTCGGCACAGATGCTCTAATCCTAGTGGAAATTGGAAGCTCTTCCCCGCATGAACACGTTCAACGTGGAATGGAATGATCAGAAGTTGGGCAAAAATTTGAACTTGTTGGAAGCAACCTGAAACCTCCTCTTTCTTAACAAGATGGTGTACAAGAAGAAATTGTCAAGTTATTAAAACAAGAAGGTTTCGTAGAAACAGCTCAAAATTAGTGATCTGGTTCTCCAGAAGAATGAAGTGAGTCAACAAGATACAAACCGGAAGCTAGATCTGACTTGGGAAGGCCCATATCGGATTGTGAAGGATAGTCGAAACGGAAGCTACAGATTGTAGGACATGGAAGGCAACGATGTGGGTAGAACCTGGAATGCGATGAATCTAAGGAAATTTTTTGAATAAGTCTTTTCATCTTTGTAAAGCCGGTACATATTTCTGGATACATTTTGTAACGTTTTGGATTCGATAATCCGCGTTACTTGATGAAATTAAATTTCAATACATGAGTTGGTACCTACATTACTTTAATTTCATTTATGCCTTGAAAAGCATTCTAACAAAATTCAAGGCCGAACACAATACATAAGCCGAATTCAAACACTGGATAAAACTCAAGTCTAAAGGCCTCATTTGCACAAGGCCAATATATGCGGGTTGAACAAAAAACAAAGGGCGAACACAATACATAGGCCCATTCTCAACCATAAAGTTCTAGAAAAACTTTAAAGTTTTTAGAGCTGGTACTCTCATGAATTAATTTCATTTATGCTTCGACAAACATCACAATGAAATTAAAATCGGAACAAAAAGTTTGTCATTCAGTATGTATCAACAAGATATTACAAAAGATCTGGTATACAAAAATTGAATTAAAATGGGTGTGGCACACCATCAAAAAACAAAAAAAAGGGCTTTATTGGATTACATTCGGGTTGAATTTTTTGGAGCGGAGGAAGTTGCGATGAAACTAGCGTTGCTTCTGGAGTCAAAAAATTGGTGGGATCAAACCTAGCTCCTGTTCCTTCGGAACGTCATCAGTGTCAGAATCTTGTTGCGGGGAAGTTAAGGTGTGGCACATTGCAGAAATTTGAAAGCCCGCCTCCCAAGGTAGAGGATAGTCAGATGGATTCTTCACGATGGTTGGTACAAGATATTCTTCTCTTTTAAATCATTAGTCATCATTTCCGTTGAGCATGGTGAGGGACAGCCTTGACCACATGTTACGAAACTTTTCATGCTTGAAGAAGGCCCCCAATACTTCCAATTCCATCGTAGGTTTTAAATTGCCCGCTTCATCTTCAAATTGCCTTTTAAAGGCATCCAGAGCCATTTTCAGCTTAGCCTTATCTTTGGTTTCGGCAACCAGCTTGGCCGAAACCTTCTTTTCTTTAAGCTTGAGTTGTTGAACCTCAGTATTCTTCGCCGATAACATATCCATCAGAGTCTTTATTTCCTTCGTGGCTTCAACTGCCTTATGCTTAGCAACCACAACCCTCACATCCGCCTACTTTCATTTCATGTTCAAGGTGTTGTATTGAACTTCTAGCTCTTCAGTCCGATGATATAATTCAAAGTTGAAAGCCTCGGACTGGAAAACAAACAAAAGATAAGGAACAAAAGAAAATTGTGAAATATCAGAGAGGAAAAAATTGGCCAAAAGGAGCAATGGCCAATACTTGAAAACTACGAAGTATCGCATTTCACTTCAAGTCCTCTATCGACAGTGAGTGTACATTATCTTGTTAATTTGGGGGCAACAAGTTTTGCAAGACCTCAAAGGCCTTTGTGTTGCTGAACATCTTGTTGTTTTCCCTAATATTCTAGTTCGAAACATATATCGTTGCTTTCTCTTCGACCGCAGGTTTGAGTACCTCCACATCAGTCGGAGAGCCTTTTACTTCTTTTTGTTTTTTCAACCTCTCCTTTTCAAGTTGATCCCATTTCTGTTTAAGAGTAGGATCACCAGCTGAAGGAATCACCAAGCCTTTGACTCTTAAAGTTTCGGGCAAGCCTTTTTTCTGTGTTGGCTTTGGCAGCAATGACCCTTTTTCAGATATAGGCGGCTTGGCCGGAACCTTCTTTGGGAGTGTAGACTTTGAATTACTAGTTCTGCCCCCCCTCCTCCCCAGCTTTAGACAAGGTTTTCATTACTATATCGTCTTTACTAGTTGGATCATCCTTTTCTACATATTGATCTGGAATGTAAAACAAACCAGTCATACCCATAACAAAGCTGTAAGATTTGTTAGCAGGGACTTCGGTGACTATCTCATAAGCAGAAATCTTACTCGAAACAGTTTCTTCGGCTTATTAAACTTTGTAAAAAATGCTCTTAAACTCTTTGTGAAGGATGTTCTTGCAATTGCAATCAAATAGAATAGATCAGACACAAGTCAGACATGAAAAAACAAAAACACAAGAGTATAATAAGAACACATACTTAAGGACATTACATTAAAATCGACTTGATTATTGATTCCACCAAATCTCAGCAAGTCCGGGTTCTAATGTTTGCCCACCTTCACCTCAAAGTCGAACTGGGCAATCTTGCTCAGTTCGGTATCATAGCTATTTGGTTGGCTGGGCCAATTGTTATTTATAGACGTACTGTAATTCCAAGGAAAGATAACTCCCCGAAAATAGAATGTCTAACAAAGAAATACTCAATTTTCCACTCATGAAATGAGCTTGGACATTCTATCAGTCTGGGAGTGCTCCTCCGACAGGCTGTAAAAAAGAACCCTCTTGTTTCGGGAGCTTTTGTTTTTGGCCGAAAATAAAGAAGGCCCTCCACAGTTCTAGACTTATGGCTGCACTACAAAACTGCTAAATAAAATCGGGCCAACGGTGCACCGAACAAAATTGAGATTCAATTAGTCTACTGAATACAAGAATAGAGGGTGAAGTAGAAACCGCAACCATGCTCTAATAATCAGGAGGAGGCAAATGAATCCTCTCGTCCTCCCCTTGCACCTCGATCTCAAATTCGACAAGGATGCTATACTCCTGTCGAAACCCTTCTGAACCATTAAAGTTACTCCCCGCTTCCTGATACTACGGCGTAACTGGGTTCTTGCACTCATCACAACCTAATACTGAATTATCAGGATGCGAGCTTACCCACACCTGATTGGACTCTGGTACTTATTAGCTAAGTCATTGTCACTCTCATCACACCATGGGAAATTAATACTTATATCTCCTACCCCGTTTCGAATCACACAAGTCCGATCTTCATAAGTGGACACGTCGCTAAACTCACCAATTCTAATAACCTCATCAAATGCGGAGGTTGCATCATCAGAAACCTGAACCCTAGGTTCAACCCTATATCGCTTAATAAGTGCAGAAGATCTAACCTCTTCTAAATAACCCCTCGAAACAAATCACTCCGAAATAGTTTGAGATTTAGACATAGCTACACCACAAGTATACAGAAGAAAGGATCAAAATAAGTACCTGAACCATTGAACTAAATTTGATGAAGAACATGCAAACTAAACGTCAAAAGCTGGAAACTTTACCCGAAAATTGACACCTAAATACACAAAAGGCAGCTTCAGGTCAAGTACACAAAACCCAAATCGACAAATGAAAACAAAATCACAGAAAGACTCACACCATGAGAGTGATTTAAGAATGTTACATCGCTACTGTTACAAAAAAATTCCGCAGAAAGAAAAGATACAGGAGAGGATTTTAGAAGTTGACAAAGGCAAAGTAAATATAAAGCGAAAATTGGCTTTTTATAACAAAACAAAGTCAAAATTTCGCTTTTTGTCTTTTCAAACCCATCTTTTTATCCTCCTGTTTTCAAAATCTTCCTTTTTGAAATGGAAAACAGGCATCTTTTTTCTGGATGTGAGTTCCAAGATAATCTTAGCCATACACGTGGACTTGATAGCTAAACCCACTGAGAACCAATATTGACGCTTGTCAAATCACATCATCATTTGCCCGGATTTAACACATTCAGCTAAACATGTTCAGATTTAACACATCTAAAATTACTTGGCTGGATTTAACACATTAAGCTAAACGTGTTCAGATTTAACACATTTGAATCACATTCGTCTGGATTTCACACATTCGGCTAACATATGTTTGGATTTTACATCATAAAAGGATGGATGCAACACAGATGTGGCCGCCATACATCCATCTTCTTGGTGGCTGAATCAAGGATTTGGTCATCAATTCATCATTTGGATGGACAAAACACAGATGTGGCCGCAAAGGAAATACCTTTCGGCCATACAACCATATTCTTGGTGGCCCAATCAAGGATTCGATGATCAGTTCATCCTTCAGATGGACGAAACACAGATGTGGCCATAAGGGCAATAGCTTTCGACGATACATTCTATTTTCTTGGTGGCCGAATCAAGGATTCGGTCATCAATTCATCCTTTGGATGGACAAAACATAGATGCAGCAGCAAAGGCGATACCTTTCGGCCATACATCCATCTTTTTGGTGGTCGAGTCAAGGATTTAGTCATCATTCGTTTTTTGACGAGGCATATGCCATATTGGCAAAAGTGCACAACAATCGTTTTTCGAAAGGGCATATCCCATTCCGACAAAATTGCACAACACTTTTTTCAAGCGACACTCTTTTTCGAAAGTGCATATGGTGTAAACCATACACCAAGGTCATTGCCTTGATCACATTTTCTACCATAATAATTTGGTAATTAATCACAAATCAAATACAAAGCTTATTCTATGTAATGAGAGATTTAATTTGATATATTAAATGAGTTAAAAGAATTAATAACGAAAGAGAAATCTTATCTTAAAAATAGCTCAATCGAACAACACAATACCGATACCGTTCATCACGCATCCCGTATCGAACTTTCAATGACTATGGGCGTAGTCACACTATATAAGAAGGTAATGACTAACTATCAAAGGTACATGACTTTTACATCCCAAACTTTATAACTTTTGTTTCTGTATTGCAAAGCAAAGTGTAGATACCGAATCAAGCTTCAACCCACACTGAACGTGCCTGGAACGTGGCTAACTAATCCGAACAGAATTACCAGCAAAATCAATTACTATGGAAATTGATTCTGTTCCAAGAAAAATCAAAAGATTTATCGAGAAAGGTTTTCTTTTGTCAATTCAGGTCACCCCTTTTCTCTTGTTCCCTTCCCCACTGTGAAATTTCCTAATTTTTTTCTTCCGAACAGTGTATTTGAGATAGTTTCTTTTTGGGTTGATTTTTGTTTTCTCAATTACCACATACGCAAAGATTTGTACTTTTTATCCCTCGTTTTTGCTTTTGTTTTTCTGTAGCAGTCAATCGGGTTTCTTATTTTAAATTTTTTATCCTTTTAATAGTTGTGGTTGATGGTGGTCATTATTAATGAATGGTTGACGATAGTAGGAGATGGAGGGAATGATTGGAAAGTAGTGAGTGAGAGAAATTGAAGAAATCATGTGTTGTTATTTGACTACTCTCTGTAAATTCAACCACGACAGGCCTGTTCTTTGCCAATCAGAATGCTTTGTTGAATTCCTCGATGCTGTGGACTTTCTTTACTCTTTCATCCCCTTTCCATGGTGCTCTTAACGGAACCGGAAGCAATTGTTGCCTTGATTACTTGGAGAGGATGGTGTGAAGCAGAATTTGCAACAAGATTGTTATTTTGTCTTGCTTTAGCAAGAAATGAGAATTGGGAGGAAGGAAGGAAGGAAGGAGAAGGTATTTGTTTTGGTAAAGGAGGCAAGATCTGCAGTGGGTTTAATTGAGAAATTGGCAATTGTTGCCCTGGAAGAAGACAGGAGCAAGAACTATGTGGCTGTGAGATGGAAGTGAATGGAAGGAGCGCGGAAAATGAGGGCCGGAAAATTAGAAAGCGAAGTGAAATAACTATTACACCCTTCATCCCTAATTTTTTTGTTTTTGTTTTTTTCTAATGCAGTACCTGTGGTACCAAAAATGTGAAAAGGATGTGTTTTACAATTCGAAAATATTTTGGGAACAAATTTCATAAAAAAAAATTAAAGAAGATCAAAGTCAACAAAACTTGTGATGAAACGCACCAATTTTCCTATAAATATAAATATAAATATATATATTTATATAAATATATATTCTGTTTGTGAAATATAAATATCAAAAATAGATATGTGATTATGTATTGTAATGTTATAAGTCACTTTAACTAACTTTTTTTTGTCACTAATTATAGGTGATTGTTGTTGGTTAATTAGCCTTTTGAAAATATTTTTTCTATATTACCACTCTAATGATATACTTGTGAAATGATGTTTAAATTTTTTAAAAGGATGATTAGAGGACATTTTAGGGGGAGAAAAAGTTACATTAATTTTTACAAAATGATGGGTGATAACTTATATTTAGTGACGGAGGGAATATTTAATATTTGAAAAATTTTTTATTGAAAACAATATATACTATCAAATATAAAATTGAAATAAATGTTTTTAGTAGTTGAGTTGTTTAGAAGCCAATAAACCAAGGTTTAAATCCAATCTAATGCAAAAAAGTTTTATTTTTAAGAATTTACATTTAGGACCAATAATGTGAGAAATAAAAAGATGGAGGACCAAAAGAGATTAAAGAAAAAACATCCAGGACCAAACTTGAAAAAAAAAAGGTTCGGGACAAAAAATGACAATCTATCATTCATACGTAGGATTAAAAAAAAGGTGAACTTATCAAAAAACTCATCTCATTCTTGCAAAAAAAGAGGCGGCTAAAACCATGTTTTCCGTAAAATTGATCAAATGTGCCAAAAATAAAAAGTTTGACAATAAAGAAAAAAGATAAAATAAAACAATTTGAACCAAAGTTACCGTATTCAAATTAGTAGATGATCAAAGAAGACAAAATTAAACATTACGGATCAAATTTAGAAAATGAAAATAATTTATGGATTAAAAGTGGAGTTATTGAATAATTCAATTTTCAAACTTTACCCTTTTGGAAGCATTGGTCCTTATGTTTTTTATTTTTGACCTTTATTATTCATAAAGTTGATTTCAAAATTAGGTGATTTTTTGGAAGAATCGGGTCCAAAGGATTAAAATATCCAACCTTAAATAATTTAGGGATGATAAAGACTAAAAAAAAAAAAATTTTTTTGAAGGACTAAAGCTTCCAAAAGATTAAAGTTTGAGGAATAAATTGTACAATAACTCATTAAAAGTGCCAATAATTCTTAAAATAAAAGATAAAACTCAAGAAGGAGATTGTGTATTAGCATTAAGCCAAAACTGAATATTTAAATTTAAATATAATAATTAAAGACTTTTTCATAAAAAGAAATATGTCTATAATTCAGAAAAAAATAAAATAAATTAGACATTAAACTTATATCTTTGGATTTGGGGGAGTATCATTGTTATTTTATTAATATGGCTAGACTGGATAGAATAATACTTTTGATTTGGAATGGAATATTTTATTTTTTATTTCTTAAATTAGATAAAATTTTATTAAAAAATAAAATAGCAGAAACAGTGCCACGCATGCGCAAAAGTCCAGTTACGAAGTTTCCAGGCAAAAGAGGCATGTCTAGTTTCTAGAAAAATAATATAATACGGACCATTTCCTTTTTTTCTTTTGTTGAAATTATCATGTGCAAAGTACGTATTATTACTATCATTTAAAAAAGAAAAAAAATGCCAGGAGCACGAGCATCGAATGGTTGTACGGGAAGAAAAGTATGTTACACTTTTCTTTCTTTCTTTCTTTTCCTTTTCCTTTCCCCACCCACAAACTGAACGTTCACGGCTCACGGATTCTTCCTTCACTTGCGGTTAATCCCGTTGACTTTCTGTCACCACGTTTTTTATACAAATAAATTTCTTGGTGTGGTTATCTTCTTAAACTCGTGTCTGCCTGCTCCATCCTTTTTTGACTCCAAACAAAAGCTCCACTTGGATTCTCTAGACCAAAAATAGCCACAACAAGGGTCTCATCCCCACTTTATAATACATTTTGTGTGAGGTGAATAAAAAATGAAACATTTAATTCAATCATAATTTAAAATAAAAAATAAAGATATTTAATTTAATTTTGGATGAGTAAGATTTATTGAGATGGTAAAACAAATAATTTTGAAAGGTCATGACACTGGATAGATATCGGTAAAAAAATTTGGACAAAAGGGTTAAAAAATTCATTAATACTCATTATTTAGTTTCAGCTTTTAATGACTAGTGAAATAATCCAAGTGCATGTAAATTGATCCAATACCAATAAATTAAAAAGAAAAAGTCATTCACTATTAAGGATTTATCCTAAGTTTAAATTAGGAGTCAAGTTGTTGACTATTAAGTTGTTTGTACGATCATCTATTATCCATTAAGAGCCAACCTAAAAGTTATAACGAAAAGAATCAACCAAAGACTACTAATTTATGTTGATTACGGAATTTTTAAAGACGGGAGTTAGCCTTTTCGACGATGCACCCTTTTGAATGGTGCCACCTATTGGGGGATCTATGTGCCACATATTTATTTTAAAGTATTTTTGTATTACACATTCTTATTCTTCAATCGTTCTATTTTTTTAAGATGCTTATATTAAATTTTATCATCATAATGTATTCGCTACTAATTTATTTTTGTCATAAAAATTTATTAAATATCAATATCTAAATATGCATTCCAATAAGTAAAGTGGCTCTTGATGCATCTCTCAAGAATACTTTTTATTTTATTATTATTTTTTTATTTCTAGACATTCTTGACAAGCAGCCCATTGGAGATGGCAAGATATGCATACTACACGCAACCACGTGGTCCAACGACCAAAGTAATTTTGACATGGTCATCATTAATCACTTGCATCTTCTAATTTTAATTTAATCATAATAACATAAAATGACATTTTGTAAAGCGATAGATGAAAGTGATATAGGCTAAATTTCATAATTGAAAAGAATAAAGCCAGAAGATCTAGGAGGTTTATTTGTGGCAATTAATGTCCCTCGGTGCTCTGACATCTTTTACGCCATTCTTTGTATTACCAATAAAAATAATGTATATTAAAAAAAAATCAAATACAGTTTAATTTATAAAATATATCTATAAAAAATAATTAAAAGATATGTGACTATTTTTTATTAGTGGTGTAGGTAGAGGATGATGTAGGAGTATAAGATTCGGAGCTCTCTCTCAGTGACTCTATATAAAAGGTTTGAATATTTTATCTCATCTTCTACATCATTAATAATAAATATACACTATAAAATCATAAAAGAAAATGAAATTTTATAAATATTTGATTTTTATAGGATAAAATGTATTATTTTAATTGACGATATAGAAGATAAGACAGAAGATTCAAGGGCTTTTATAAGGGATGGAGGGGAACTTTGTCATACAAAAAAGTATTACCGCTTGTTCAAGATACTAGGTAGAGTTAGGGTAGTGATTTGACACAATTTTTTTTTAGTACAGCTATTGCACCATGTCACCCTACTGATTTGATGTAGCAGCCTAATGATGTTCCTCCACATGTTAGCCCTTGCCACATTATTTTGGTCCACTAACCATTAACATCGTTAAAACTTATTCTTCCATCCCTCAAGTGGTTTCACACCATTTTAACATCAAAAATTTTGAAAACAGAGAAAAATTCTTTGATTGAGAAGATCTATCCAAATTTTAACCCAATCTTTTTCAAGTTAAAACAATGAAGCAGCAAATTTCTAATTGTATCAATCGAAGGTTACCTTGGATGCAGATTCTTACCAAAATATCAAATTCATCTTGTTTCGGAGTTCATGCAAGCTATTCTTGACTTTACGTTTCAGAAAATTTTGGTGACTATTTATGGTGAGTCATAGTTCACTTATGGATAGCAAAGGTAAAACTCAATCTTAAAGATCCAAACATGTGTGTTTGTTAAGTAAGAATAAAATGGGTTTCTACAACCTTTAATTGGTGTTTTAGTAAATTTGACAACTTTTACTTTAAGAGGTTATTTAGTACAAGAAAAAAATGAAGGAACTAATCAACTTATTTTAAAATTTGAAGTATAGCCATGATTGATAAATAGAATAAACCTTTCAAAGTAAATATGTAAAAATGATTAGATATGAATTTTAATTTTCCTATTTCAAAGGTAGAAAAATGCAATTGCATTAAAAAAGGGCCTATTATATTATGTTCATGTGCTGTGTTTAATAATTTATATCACAATCTACAATTGGTTTTGTTGGTACCTTTTATTTTCTCTAATTTTTTTTTTGAATGTACAATGAGTTTGATTTTCTTAACATTTGGAGACATCAAATGAAATTCTATAGCATTTATTTATTGGAAGAAAAAATTTAGACAAAGAATTGAAGCATATCTATAAAATAAAATAATATTTAGTAAACATCTTAATAGTGAAGATGATAAAGATTATTTTAGTTGTTACTTTTCTCTATTGTAATAAGAATTGCATAATTTTTCAATATTTATATAGTAATATAGCTATTGATACATAACTTTTCAATGTTTCATGAGTGCAGTTATTGATTTGGAAAATGAAGATGAAGTTAACAAGATGATTCTTTCTCAGCGTTTTAGCATTCATCGGGATCAAATAAAATATAAACATAACACCAAAGAAGTTCAAGATCATACTTTTTGTGTGTAGTAAAGAAGGATTTTGTGAGAACACTAATCTTTATGAAGGGAACAAGGTGGAATGACTATGCACAAAGAACTAGTTGTAAAGCGCATATCACTTTGAAAGTAGAAAATGAGTTGCGGATTTTTACTTGTTTCTTTGATGAGCATATTCATGATCATGCTTTACCAGATCAAAGACATTTGGTGAGCATATATGATTGTTGTCGTATTAGACCAACAAGAACTTATTCATACATGACGAAATAGTTGGGTGGAGATGTTTCTAATTATGTAAGTCGATGAGCATGATTGATTAAAGCCGGAGATTCTCAAAAACTTATAAATTTGTTTAAGCATAAACAAACAGAAAATCCAACAATCTTTTACAATATGCAATTGGATGATTAGAGTAGGTTAACAAATATTTTTTGGAGAGATGGAACCTCGAAATTTGACTATGATTTCTTTGGGGATGTTTTGGCATTTGATACTACATATTGTACCTTGATTTGTGTGCCCTTTTTTTTTGTTTTGTTTGTGTTAATCAACATTGGAAAAACACTTTGTTTGGTTGTGCAGTGATTTCAAATGAAAGCATCACTTCATTTGTTTGGGTCTTTGAATCCTTTCTTCAGGCAATGGGAAACAAGCATCTGGAAACAATTTTTACTGATCAAGACCATGCAATAGAAAAGGTAGTTCCATTGTTTGTGTGAATGACATATATTCAAGAATGCTGCCCAAAGTATTAAACATCTTTATGAAAAACCTGATTTCCGAAAAAGATTTCACCACTGTTTTAATAGATGTGATATCGAGATGGAGTTTAATGAATCATGGAAATTCATGATAGAACAATATGATGCTTCTAAAAACCAACGACTTAAAAAAATTTAAAATCTTTGATCAAAATGATGTCTTAATTTCAATAATGAGTTTTTCTCGGTAAATATGAAATCCACAAAAAGAAGTGAGAGTACAAATAATTTTTTGCACCAAATGACAGGCAAGAAATTGATTCTCATTGAATTATTTCAACATTTTGAAGAAAATTTGGAAAGAATAGGTGAGATTGAAAGGGTAGAATATTGTCAGGGTGCTCAAGTAGAAACCTTTAACATAATACCTAGTGAAATGTTGAAGCATGCAGCTGATATATACACTCATAAGATGTTCAATGTATTTCAAAATGAATTGAAAGGTGTAGCAGAGAAATTTGTTGAATACAAGAATGATTGGCACGTCGATTTCTTTAGACTAAATAAAAAAGGTTCCCAAAGGTATCATACTGTTCTATTTGACTCTTTTAGTAGCACAATTTTATGCAATTGCAAGAAATTTGAAAGGTTAGGAATATTATGTTCTTATGCATTAAGGTGTTGAATATCAAAGATAATGTCAATAAGATTCCTTCACAGTATATTCGAAAGAGTTGGACAAAAAATACTAAGGATGTGAGAGCTGTTGATAAATCACGAGTCATTGGAAAAATCTTGAAGTTTTTCAGCTACTATTAGTTTTAGTAGGTTAATGACAAAGGTAACTTACATCAGGAATATTGCCAAATTTGATGAAGGGACTCTTAACATTGCGGATGAACTTATGGATCAATTGATTGTGGATATTGGAAAATATAAAGAAAATTTGAATATTGTTAGTATAGATGACGGTATTCACCAGATCAATAGAAGAAAACTCCAAGTAATGATTAAATTGCAATAATGAATTCTTCTAGAATTGTTTATCTTTGGTTTGGGATCTGCCTTGTTTTTATGTTTTTGGAATCCTCAATCTAATTTTGATATACAGAGGTGTTGTGTGAGGTAAAGAGAGTAAACTCACCTTTTCTACCGGCATCTTCTCCAGCGGCTTTTGTGCGGCTTAAGTAGAAGTATCCTGACCACTACCATCAGCTATAGCTTTTGGTGCAGTTGGTATCAGAGCCAAGCTTAAGT
>JAOXNR010025144.1:0-24671 GCA_028571225.1 Parsonsia alboflavescens | reverse complement strand
TCCGAAGATAACACATCCCGGACAGGTGAATTGACCTTAGATGCTGAAAATGACATCGAAGTATTGGGCATTGAAACAGAAACCCAGGGAAGAACTGAGTATGATCGGGGGTTTCTTGAACATCCAATGCAAGAAACCGTACCTCTCCAATCTGGTGAAGATATGATAGCAAGTGGTGTTCATATGCTCGGCAAGGACGTTCACAATTAACAATGAAAGAAAGATGTGCATCTTATCAAAGGAAGAATGCCATGGACATTGACAAAGTAACTTGGCCATCCAATTATTCGGAGTGAATTTGGGGAGTGTTGAGATCACAAAAGATGAAATAGCATCTATAGGAACTACGAGTCACACAAGGGTTCAAATTTTGAAGATTCTGAGTTCTATATTTTTTATGATGATGATGCCATTTTATCAACATTTTTTTCTCCCCTCAATTGAATTTAGAGGAAAGTAATAGAGAGAGATCAGCTGGGAAATATTTTCCTTTTTTGTTCCCTTGTCCAAAACAAAGCATTACAATAAGTTTTTATAGGCTTCACCCCATAGTAATATTACTGATGAGCTAATAGCAGAAAATCCTTGCTAAGGAAAATCCGTTTCTACTATTGCTTCATGACTTGGTGGTGATTGTGGCTATTGACTCGTTCCAATTTAGTTGAGTGCAGCAATAGAAACCACCACTACTTGATCCCCGGATCAATTTTAGAGGATGTTGGCAACGAGGGAGTTCAAGATTTTGATGAAAAGGTGTCCAAGGGGAAATTGGTTGATTTAGGAAATGAGGAGGGGAAAATTGAACAGTTAGTAGGATGTGGGGATAATCTTAATGATGGTATAGAACCATTTGATAAACTAGCCATTCAAATGGAAAACTACAAAGGGGTCTATTTCCGGGTTCAAAAGTTCAAGAAAATGGCATTTCTATAGAATAAAATAAATTGGGGATGAATGTGCGGCCACAGAGAATAAAAAAAATTAAGTACAATAGATAGTATTTTATCATCCTAATAGAAATTTCCACATCAAATCACATCCCATCCGATTAAACATGATATTTTCGTTAACAATTCTTTTTAATTCAAATGTAAAAACATAATAATCATGATTCTTCATATATCTTACATTTTTGTTATATCACTTCTAATAGTTTCAATTTGAATTTTCTCAAAATATATATATATTTTTTTTAAAAAAAAAAATGATATCATTTATACTTGATGTTGACGTTACACCTGAATACATTTTGTAGGAGATGGACAATTCACTGTTCAGTGATTGCCATTCACAATACGTATAATTATTTGTGTTGATGTACCATTCCAATCACAACAAGATTCCCCCAAAGAGTTTTTCACAATTAAATAGAATTAGACAAAATTGCTGCATTGCACTACTCTTCTTGATAAGCATGTATCACGTTCCATGAAGACTTGAGTAGGCAAGCAAAAACTGTTTTGACAACATTCAAAAGACAAATACGACCAAACAACCAAGGTAGATTTCTTGGTATCAAAAGATACAGATTTGACTTCTTGGTATCAAAAGATGATCTGCACTTGTTTGACTAAATTAAACATAGGAAACTTAAATCATATAATAATAATGAATTTGTAGAGAGGAAAAAAGAGTTATGAGAAGGAACATTATTTTCATAAGACAAATATTCAAGTTTGCAACCAAAGGCCAATATAACATTATCCGCATCAAATCATGAAATTCTTCTTAAAGAGATGTTAATGGCAAAAGGTTCATACCAAAGTTTCCCATACTTCAAAACTTTCAGAACCACTATACTTTTGGTTGGCTAGACATATCACTGGCAGGTGGATTCTCCACCCACATTAAGTTTATACTAAAGCATGTTGCTTTCCCTTCCACAACACTATTCAAATGTTGACGAGGAAGAACTTCACCTTAAGAATCAGAATTATTTTACCACCACTTCAAGATTCAAAATTTGGCATGGGTATCAGATAGTACAGGGGCATAGAAATAGTATATAAGCCGGAAGTTAGAATAACATACAAGGTGAAAAGTATTTCCTTGATATGAATGATAGAAACCAACGATCCAAAATGCTCCGATTAATATTAACTTTACTTAAATCCAACACAAACCCATCCAAAAAATTCGAGTTTGAAAGTCTCAAGTCCTAATTTTTGATAAAAATCGAACTAGAAAAAATCACAACCAAGAATTGAGATAGATCGAAACTTACCTTTTCAATATGGAAGATTTTAGTTTTAGCGGTGGGGATTGGGTGTAAAATGACACTGGTGGCGGCAATGGCGACCGTTTTTGGAATGGAATAAGAATATGAGTGTAAGATTGGCTATTGTCGCGAGAGGGTTCAAGTTGAGAAACGGAAAACAAAGGCTTTCTTGACATTTTTTTTTTCCCCCCTTTTTTTCCTTTCTCTTTTGACAACATATTCAAAATGACGTTGTTTCACTTAATGGATTACAAACTTTCATAACTGTTATTTTTTTTCCCATCATTGCACAGTAACGAAATTATATATATTGATAAACATTTTGAATCATTGGTGTAAAAAAAAGTTTTAAAAAAAAAAACCAAAACGAAAAAAGGATCAACATGAACAAAAGGAGGGGAAAAAAAAAATTAAGGACCAAAAGTGACAATCATTCTTATTAAATTTAAAAGAAAACTTTAAAACTGTTTTAATGGGATTCTTATTTTAATTTAATTGGTAAAATACTTTTGAAAGGCAGGTTCCCCAAGCTTTTAGAAAATCAAGAATTTTTCTTATTTTACAGTATTTTAAAATTAATTTTGTCTAGTCATGCATGTATCAAACGTTCCGGCTCCAAATCTTCTGATATACTTTAACTCTCACGTATTCTAGTAAAAAAACTTACAAATGTCTTTTCTCTAGATATATATTTTATTAACTAAATCTTAAAAGATAAATTAAAATCCTAGGAACTTATCTTTTGAAAAACATGTAAGTTTTTTATTAATATATAAGAGAATGTTACATAAAAATGTATTAGAAAAGCTTGAGTTGAGGGTGAAAATAAGTTGGGATGAGCTAAAAAAAATATATTAGTATATATATATTTAGAAATTTTTATTTAATATATGTCCGCCCTAAAAAAGAGAGAGAGAGTTAGTACTACAATTACATTCATAAAATTTTTGTTTAATATCTTTCACCCACCCTAAAATATTCTTAAGCCCTTATGTATCCTTTTTGGAAATGATATATGAGTCAATTAATTTTAAAAATAAAATCTTGAAAGAAAAGATAAACTTTCTTTATCATTTTTAGATTCTAAATTTTCAGCCAAAACTCTTTTATTTAGCCAAAAAAACACAAGAATCAAGAGTATACCACAACTCAAAAATACTTGGTAAGAAAAAAAAAATTTTTTTCACTAATCTTATTTTGTGTATGTTACTCATTAATATATTTCATAACATTATAAATAATTAGGATTTGAAATATGGGTGATTTTTATTTGATTTTATTGAATTATATTTTGGTTTTTGCATTGAAATAAAAATTTCTTCCTTATTTTTTTGTAGGATATGGATAAATTTTGAAAGAAAACTAGGCTCTCAATAACAATTTTCCAGTTCAAAACAAATTCAAATTGAAATAAACATAGATTAACTTCTCATAGATCAGAAATTGCAACCTAAAATTTTATCTTATTATACTAATGATTGAGAGAAATAACGAGATACTATTTACCAAACCCTTTCAGTCCAATTATGATTAGTACTACTTTCCTAAAAGAAAATATGGGAATAAATTTAGAAAATTTTGTTCTCTTAATTTAATGAATTTTTTATGCTCGGTTGGAGTGGTACCCCCTTCTTACCTATGCGGCCTACCTTCTTACCTATGCGGCCTAGGTGCGCTGCGGTCTCGTGCCAATATTTTGATGGGATAATGAGTCTATGCTATGATCGAATTCATTGGAGCCCATCCGTTCCAACTCCTGCAAAGGCTCAAGAGGCAAAGATGAGATACAGGGAAAGACTTGGGCAGAAGGGTGGATCAAGTTTGCAAGAATCTACCAGGATAATACTGAATGCCTAATTGGAGGAGGAATAACAAGGGAACAGGGTTCCTTACTATGATTAATGTTTCAACATATACACCATCACGTGGATCTTTTGCAGACCATCTCTACGTTACAAAAATGCAAAGAAATTTTTTTTAAAAAAATCATTATTGATGCGAGAAACGGAAACGACCTAGACAAACCGACCCAAGTGAATTCAAGTCCCAACCCGAATATCTAAAAGGCCGACTCAAGAATCAGGAGGAAAGGTGGGCAACGACCTCTCCCCATCGACCTTCCAAGTCACCGACCTTAAAACAAGCTTACGATAGCTCTCACTAGACCACGACCTATAACCCGGTAAGATCCTATTCATCTCATATATCTTCCATGCCATAACTAAATGTTTGCAACTCCTAACATGCTCTATGAACCTATAATCACTCGTCGAGACCTTCTAGAAGAGATAGTTGAGACCTTCGGCATTCATAGACAGGTGGCCACATTGGTTTAAAGGTCGTTAGTGAGCTTGTAGCTCTTGACCAGAGGCATGCATGGCAAGATATCCCAACTTAGGGAAACTCCACAATTCTAAGAGCAATTGCCGGGATATGATACGATCTCACAATTATCCTAATTGCCTACTATCACACAATTGAAGATAACTTATTATTCGATATATATGATCAAAACACGCACAATCTGGAGGACAGAGGACAACACACAATAGATTGAGCTAGTTTACTCAAAGATTACTCTCTCAGAATACTGATTTAGGCATTGGAGCTATCTCTAGGGTGATAACCAAATCCGGTGACCTAATCCTTTTTCTCCTTAGGTTGGGTTTACAGACGTCATCACGGTTCAAGAAGACCCGAAGACCATTTCCGAGCTCCATCACTTCTAGCGTCGTCTATGGGAATGATATTCTAAAGCCTAGCTTTCTTCCCTATACATAAAAACAAAACAAACAAGGATTGCGATGACTCAATCGCAACCAACACGAGTTCAACCACCACAATATGGCAAACCACCGGCAGAACACGACTGCACACTAGAGAAGCAGTGCCAGAAGACTAGACTCCAATGGGAGACAATAACAATAATCCAGGGCCAAATGATCAACAAGAATAGAAGAGATTGTCACAATCTGGACCATATGGAGGGTCCCGGTTAACCCTCCTCTCGACCTTGAAAGGGGTAGACAAAGACACCCCGACCAGAGCAACAATGGCAACAATCCTAGACCATAGGGAACGCTTGGTGGCAGCCTTAGAAGGAATCTCGAGTAGGAGAGATTATACGTCAACAGGACGTACCCCTATTCTTTCTTAGAGAGAAACGCAACTACCCCAAGATCAAGGGGGCTACACACAGCCTGATCAACCCCTACTTTCAGGAGCCAGAATCGACCGCCAACCCAACGTGGAAGGTCGGGAGACAGGTCGAGCATAGGAAAGGTCACAGGCCGAAAGAGTCCCACCCCTAGTCGTCTTGAGAGAAACCCTAAGCAATGGAAGGGGTTATGACCTAAGAGACAGGCTCAATTGAACTGCCATTTCACGAGGTCAACAACAAAAGGCCAGTCCAGATGAGCAGGGGAGCTCACTAAGAACTCCTCCTGGAGGAAGGATACCCCCTCGAAGTAGCCTAATCGAAAAGATAGGCAACGACACTTAAGGGGTAGCCCTGAATCCATTGAGGAGAGCAACTCTCCCAGCAAATCAAGAGAAAAATGGAAATCAAGAGATGCAGAGCAATGTGGACAGATCAGAGCCTTCTCCATTTGTCCATACCATCAGGACCACATGAATGCCGATAAAGATTCAAAGCACCACAAGTGGAGGCAAAGTACCAAGTACGACGGCACAAGGGAACCATTGCAACACATAGATGAACATGTTTATTACATGGAAATATTTGAGTACTATTCTGACCAAGAAAGCACAATCCTGGTTCAAAGGAATTCTGGAGGCAAGTATCTTAAGCTGGACACAATTGAAGGAGTTGTTTTTGAAGAATTATCAGAGCACCAAAAGGTGTGGAAAGGACATAAACGATTTGTTCAATATCAAGCAGAAGTTTGGTGAAAGCACCAGAATTTATAATGGTTGTTTTAACGACGAGACAATAGAAATTGAGCAAAAGAACGATGCAATCTACATCACTGCCTTCAAGCAAGGATTGCAAAGGGGGTATGTAGCTATTAGATTGGCAAAAAAGCCAATAAAGACCATCAAGGAGCTACAAATACTCCTTAAGAAGTTAATAAAGGCTAAAGAAAAGGTAGTCCAGAAGAAGATTCTTAGATTTGCCTCAGCCACTGCGAAGTTGAATAAAGGGCAACCAAAAAGCCCCCTATCATCGTAGCGGGACAGGAAGGATCCTCATTTGAAAGGAGGATCCTCAAACAAGAAGAGGAAGACCATTCTGAACCTAGTAACAACAACTTTATCGACCTCGTGGGCAGAAATACTGGTGGTCAAGGAAAAGAAGGGTCTTTTGAAGCTACCAAGACCTCTCAAAACTTCTTGGGCCAAGAGAGACATGGAAAAATTCTACCACTACCACAAGGACCATGGCTATCTCACAAAGGACTGCTTCGACCACAAGCGAGAGATTGAGAGGCTGGTAAATAAGGGCCACTTGCAAGCATTCCTGGCTAGAAACATAGGTCCCGCAAATCCACCTCCAGCAGCTGCACACAACCATTGACCTCTTGTCGGGGAGATAAGTGCGATTGAAAGGAAGTCGAAACGAGCTCCGGGAGAAGATTCAGAACCCCTAACAGTGTCATTCCATATTAGAAACTTCTTGGTACGCAAGATACTAGTTGACACCCGAAGTGCAATGAATATCTTGTACAAAAAGGCATTCGACCGAATGGGGATAGAAAAAAGCTCGCTAATAATGTTAGACACTACCTTGACCAGCTTAATGGCAGCACGACCTATGTGGAGGGGATCCTACAAGTTCCAACTGCTATCTATATGGATGGTAATGCAACAGAAACTTATAATGTAGTCCTGGGAAGGAAAGGGGTCATGGACCTAAAAGCAGAGATTTGCTTACTGAGCTACTGCATGAGGATCTAGGTAAGAGAAACCTGGGTCATCCTAGAAGGAGACAAACAATTGGCTGCAGAATGCTACCTTGTTGAAGGTAATACAGAAACCTTGGTGATGCACAAGCAAGAAGATTTCGTCCCCAAGGGGAATGATGAATTTAAAATCCAGGCAGCCAGTAAAGGAGAAAAGTCTTTCTCAACTCAGAGTTCCTTGAGAAAGGGATAAAGAAAGGTGAACTTTTGAATTCCAAGATTAGGTTGAACCTCATTGACTCCCTCCAAAGAATACTTGAAAGTCTTTGCCAGGGGGCCTACCGAAGTCAAAGGAAATGACAGAAAAATAGCGAAGCATGATGTCAGGCTCAGACCAGAAGTCAAACCGATGAAGCAAAAGAAAATAATCGTTGCTCCAAAACGAAACGAAGTCATAGCTAGAGAAGTCCAAGCTCTTCTGGATGCTAGGATTTTGAAAGAGGTTGTGTATTTGAAATGGGTTGCCAATCCAGTGGTTGTGCCTAAGAAGGAAGACCCGTGGAGAATGTGTGTGGATTTCACCACACTAAATAAATATTGCCAGAGGGATTCATTCCCACTCCCGAGCATCGATCAAATGGTAGACTTAACAGTTGGATATCAATGGTTATGTTTCCTCGAAGCTTACAATAGGAATCATCAAATCCCAATGGCATTGGAAGACATGGAGAAGACCTCGTTCATCACTGAGGTCGGGACCTACTGCTACACCAAGATGCCCTTTGGCTTAAAGAATGCGGGGGTAGAATTCCAACAGGCCATGCACAAGGTCTTCAAGAACCAGCTTGGAAGGAACATTTAGGTCTACGTGGATGACATTGTAATCAAGTCCAAGACTTTAAAGGACTTCATCGAAGATATCAGGAAGACTATCTAAACGTTGAAAGCTGTCCATATGCAACTCAATCCTGCAAAATGCACCTTCGGAGTTTTAGCAAGAAAGTTCTTAGGTTTCATGATATCAGAGATGGGCATTGATGCCAACCCCGACAAAATAGAAGCACTCCTAGACATGGAGCCTCCCAAAGACATTAAAGAGGTCCAGAGTCTAATGGGGAAAATCGCAACACTAGGACACTTCATCGGCAAGATGGCCAACAAGAGAGAGAAGTTTTACGACGTCTTGAAGAAACCGAGAGATTTCCAGTGAACTAAAGATTGCCAATCAGCTTTCGGCAAAATAAAAGGCTTTCTGGGAAAGAGCCCACAGCTTGTCTCCACGAGGTCAGGAGAAGGAATTTTGATGTACTTAACTGCAACAGAGAAGGCAGTCAGCTTGGTGCTACAAGTAGAAAAGTCAGGTTTACAATTTGCAATATATTATGTAAGTTATTTGCTCTGAGGTCCTAAGATTACATATTCAGACCTTGAAAAATTCTTCTACCTGATTGTTATTACTTCAAGTAAGCTTAAGCCCTATTTTTGAAGCTTACCCGCTAAGAGTATTAACCAATCTTCCACTAAAACAAGCTCTGGCGAAACTCGAGCTATCGGGCAGGACGATGAAGTGGTCACTCAAGCTCTCAGGATATTAAATTGAATTTGAGCCAAGGAAAGCCATAAAAGTTCAAGTTCTCTCAGACTTCGCAGAAGAATGCACAAATGGCTCCACTAAAAGGGAATATTCAGGTGCAGGAATTGTACTGATCAGCCTTGACTGAGTGAGAATCCGTTACTTTGTGAAATAGAACTTCCCAAACTCTAATAATGAATCTGAATATAAAGTTCGGTTAGCAGGTTTAAGGCTTGTAAGAGCTCTAATAGTGTAAAATTTGCATGCTAAAACTGATTCACAAGTTATAGCCAACCATGTCTCTAGAGAATATGAAGCTAGGGAGGAGAACATGATTAAATATCTCAAACAAGTAAGACCACAGATTGCAGCCATTTCCGATGTAGACAAGATGAAGTTGGTAATTGATCACTTTGAAGCTTTCCAATTATTCTTGCAACAAAACAACTATCTCCTTAGACAAGCGATCGAAATGGTTGGATCATCAAACTGAAATGGAGAATGAGAACTGGGTAACGGAGAAGTACAATCTAGAAGACATGACCCCGACATGCAAGAAATTCCCAAAGTCCCAATTCCTCAATCCAACACTCCACAAAGGAAACAACCTACAAAACATACCACAACCCAAAGGATCCCACTTGAGCTCCAAACAAAGTTGAATCGGTAGGAACAGATGGTAGATGGGGTGGAAGCCGAGATACCAGAATTTGGGCCTACTACAGCATCACAAATCCAGAACACTAGCCCTTTAGTCTGTAACTCAGGCATGGCAAAATCCCTGTAGACTTTCAACTGCCCACGATCGACAAGTATAATGGAACCACAGATCCAGTCCAACACTTGTCCATTTTCAACACCAGTCTGGCTTTTTATGATCCAAATGAAGTTCTTCTATGTAGGGCTTTCTCCGCTACACTCTCCTGAAGGGCACTTGAATGGTACATGGCCTTAACACCGGCTTCTATTTCCTCTTTCAACCAATTAGGTGATGCATTTCTCAGTAACTTCGCCGGAAGCAGTCAACACTCACTATCGTAGGCCCACCTTTTAAACATCAGGCAAAGGAAAGAGGAGACCCTCAGTGAATATTGGACTCGATATAACCAAGAAGCTTTGAAGGTCAAGGAGTGCTTGGAACCAATCTACATGGAAACATTTTGCCAAAGGTTAAAATCGAGGAAACATTCTGAAAGGCTCACTACCAACCGACCCAAAACAAGTAAAGACCTCCTCCAGAGAGTCGGGTCGTGGATTTGCATAGAGACTCAGAGAAGAAAAAAAGAACAATTCAAAAGGCCGAAATGGGTGAACAATCAAAGCTGAATAGTGAGAACAGAAGCAACAAAAAGAAGAGAAATGGCCAGTGTTAGGGTCAGGGCCAGGGCAGTAGACAACACAACTTTGGAAATGATTCAAAACACCCTTCAAAGAGCCCATACACGGAACCCAAGACACATTCTGCAGTCCGTGCCAACTACCACTGATGCAAGAGGCAACTAAGGTACCCGGAAAGCAACTTCAGGGCAGCCCTCTCCCTCACAATCAATTGAAAGGAAAGCCACATATGATGTAGGCAAAAGGGCCATCAAACCATCTAAACTACACTCCGTTGAACACCCCTAGGTCAGTAATCTTACAGAAAATAGAAAGTTTGGGAATTTTGACTCCCCCAAAAACCATGAACACCCCTATGGAAAGCAAGTTCAAGACCACTACTGCAATTTCACCAAGATGTAGGGGACTACACAGATGACATCCACCAATTAAAGAGGGAGATCGAAAATGTAATGCAATGAGGACTGCTCATGCAATTCATCAGCATAGTACATATTGCCCAACAACCCACCCAGCAGCAGCAACAAGTGACACCAAGGATTATTGAGATGACATCCGGTGTTAACTTGGACTTTTTCAGCACCTCTAGGGAAGAAATTGAAAATAGCTTCAACTGCTATTGTAAATGATGATATGCCCCTAGTTATCTTGATGATGATAATGTTGCCTCGTTAAGCAAATCGTCATAGATACGGGAAGTTCAACCAACGTCTTGTATTACGAAGCATTCCAAAAATTGGACCTCAAAAATGAGATAATCAAATAAAACCATATCCCATAGGTCGGTTTTTCTGGTTAAACAACGTAAGCATTGGGAACTGCATCTCTTGAAGTCTGATAGGGACCGAAACTGAAACCTATGAAACAGATCTGTGAATTCATCATTATTGACTCTCGATCCGCATATAATAGCATATGGGGAAGACCAAGCTTGAATATGATGAAAGCACAGATAAACAACTTTCAAAATTCAGTCATCATACCCTATGAAGGAGAGCATTTTGTTTTGAAAGGAGACATCAAAACCGCCCACACTAGCTACAAAGTAGCAATTTCCAAAGCAATCATGGACCAAGAAAACAAGGAGAAGGAGATCCGGGACCTTGGGGAAGATCGGATTGAGTCTACTGCAGAGTTGAAAGATACCAAATACATGCTGCTCGCCTCAGTCACAAAGTTACCATTAGGAAAGCATTAACAGTTCAGATGAAGCATGAACTCCTCAACCTCCTCGCTAACTACCAAAATGTTTTTGCATGGTCAACTAAAGCCATGGGAATTATAACAAGAATATTTGCTGAACTTCATCTTGGAATTCCGAGACCTGTAACCCTGTAAGTCAAGAAAAACAATTTTATACTCCAAGAAAAAAAAAAAGCCACAAAAGCAGAAGTTGCATATTTGCTTTTAGTTGGGATCATAAGGAGAGTGCAATTCCCCAAGTGGCTATCCAACTCAGTGGTAGTCCTAAAACCGGACCCTTCATGGAGAATCTGTATTGATTCCACCTCACTTAACAAGGCTATTAAAAAAAAACCATCTCCAATTCCCCGAATTAACCAATTGGTGGATGCAACAGTTTGATTTTCATACCTTTACTTCCTAGATGCATACAAAGGTTATCACCAAATCCAAATAGCAAAAGAAGACAAGGAGAAGACTTCTTTCGTAACCCCACATGAATTATTTTGATACAAAAGAATGCCATTCGATTTAAAAAATGTCGAAGCCGACTTCCATGATCTGATCAACCAGATGTTTTCCCCACAACTAGGACGCAACATGGAAGCGTATATTGGATGATGCAGCACGGTTTGAAACGGAACCCCCACCAATGTTCATTCAGGGTAGAAGTGAGAATTTTTTAAATATATGGTTTCCCAAAAAGAATGGAGGCAAATCCCTCAAAAATTCAAGCATTGATGAACATGAAACCACCCACATCCGTCAAAGAGGTCTATAGATTGACTGGCCGGATTGCGGCTTTGAATAGATTCTTGTCCAAGGTAGGAGAGAAGTTGCTCCCATTCTGTAAGGTAATCCACAACCCAAAAAATTTCAAATGGACTTCAGAATGTGATGAAGCCTTCAAAAAACTCAAACAATCCTTGGGCTCCCCCCCCCCCCCCCAATTCTTGTTTCCCCCATTCACAATGAAACATTATACAAATGTCTATCTACATCACCTTATGCCGTAAGTTCCGTTTTATGCGCCCTACGAGCTTCAAGCAAAAGGTTTGTCTTCTATATCAGTTATGTTCTTCAAGGACCTAAAATTCGATATTCCACTTTGGAAAAGCATCCACTTTCCTTGCTCGTTACTACATGAAAATTAAAACCGTATTTTCAAGCGCATTCTATACAAGTTCTAACAAATTCTCCCATCAAGCACACATTACACAGAAATTCCAATATAGCAAAGTGGAACATGTACCATGCAAAGATAATACAAAAGCGGACTTCCTCTCGAAGGTAAGCAAGGAACTCAAATGCAGGGAACATGGATCGACCCCCTGGAAAGGAAAAGCACTAACCTCCCAGAGCTGATGAACATTGTTGTCGAACCAACATGGATGGCTCTGATTCATCAATACATATCTGAGGGAATATTACCTGAAGATCCAATTCAGGCCAAGAAAGTTAGGACCATGTCATCCAAATAAGTTATTCTTGATGGACAACTTTTCAAGAGAGCATATGGTCACTACTCAAATGCATCGCACCTTATAAAGGCAATTATGCGTTAAGGGAGGTGCATGAACATCGATGCTAGGTCACTAGCCACTAGGTCATGAGTACATGATACTTCTAGCCAACTCTCAAAGATGATGCGGGTAATTTAGTGAAAACATGGCGCAAATGCCAAATCCATGACAACATACACCATCTTCCCAAAATTGAGTTGCGCTCCTTGAGCAACCTCATTCCTGTTCATTAGTGGGGAATGGATCTCTCCCTTCCCTAAAGCATCGGGAAGAAGAGAAATCTTGGCTGTCGAGGTAGACTATTTCACAAAGTGGATTGAAGCGTGAGCTTTGGCATCTATTACAACCGGAAAAGTGAAAGAGTTCTTCTAGGAGGAAGTCACTGTCTGGTTTGGAATACCCCAGATACTCATTTCAAACAATGAAAAACAATTCGAGGCAAAAGAAATTCAAGAGTTTTGTTCGAAATTGCAAACTGATCACTGCTTCACTTCTATGGGTCGCCCACAAACTAATGGATTAGCAAAAGTATCAAATCGGATCATTCTCCAAGGATTAAATAAAAGACTTGACGCAACAAAAGAAAAGTGGGTAGATGAATTGCCTAACATCTTTTGGTCATACCGAACAACTCCGAATGCCCAAACCAAACAATCACCATTCACCTTGTGCTTTGGAAAAGATGTTCTAATCCCGGTGGAAATCGGGAGCTCCTCACCCCGCCTTGATTCATTTAATGTGGAATAGAATGACCAAAAGTTGGTTGAAAACCTTAACTTGTTAGAAGAAAAGAGAAATTGAGTTGCTCTTAGAGAAATGATATACAAAAAGAAATAGGCAAATTATTACAACAGGAAGGTTCCAAGACAACAACTCGAGGTTGGTGATTTAGTTCTCCCAAAAAACGAAGTCAATCGACAAGATGCTAACCGGAAACTAAATCCTACTTGGGAAGGTTCGTATCTCATTGTAAAGGACAACTGAAATGGAAGTTCCAGATTGCGGGACATGGAAGGCAATGATGTAGCTAAAACCTAGAATGTAATGAATTTGAGAAAAAATTTTGTGTAAGTCCTTGCCTTTTTATAATACTGGAGCATGAACCCGGATATACTTTGTAATCTTATGGAATAGACATTCCCTTTATTCAATGAAATTACGTAGCTTTTTTATTCGCATTGCTTTAATTAATTTCCTTAATGCCATGACAATTGTCACAAAGAAATTAAACCAGAACAAAAATTGTCATTCAATATATATTAACTAGATCTTCCAAAAATAAGGTATTTTTAAAAAAAAAAAATAGACCACCAAACTAAAACTTACTAATAGGTGTATTGCACCATCAAAAGGAAACAAGATAATATGCTCCTGAAAATAAAATGGACTTCGATTTTCCGAAGTAGGAGCAAGTTGGGCTGATACTATAGGATTTAGGGTTGCCTTTGGAGTTAAGAAACTGGCAAGATCCAACCCAGCTCCAGTTCCCTCTGTAGCACCCACAACGGGAGATTCCTTATCATCATCAAAGATCTGTTCAGGTGAGAGAAAGGTGGGGCACATGTCCAGGATTTGGAAGCCCACATCCCAAGGCAGAGGATATTTAGATGGTTTGTCCATGATGGTGCTAATATGGATGAACGTCTCATACACTATCTCCTTTTCCTTCAGATCGTCCGTCACCATCTCTGTAGCCTCTTTCACCATGGTGAAGGATGACCTTGACCACATGTTTCGGAACTTCTCATGATCGAAGAAGTCTTCTAATACTTCTAGGGTTCAGGTTGCCTTCCCCACCCTCATACCACCTTTTCAAGACATCCAGCACAGCTTCAAGTTTGGCTTTCTCCTTTGCTGTAGTGGCTAACCTCTCAAAAAGTTCCTTTTTTTTTTAGCTCCAATTGCTAGACCTCTGTACCGTTAGCCGCAACCTCATCCCCTAAAGAATTTACCTCTTCTTCAGCTTTGGACACCTTCCCCTCAACGGTGGCAACTCTATCTTCCGCATCTCTTTTTTCCGAAACCAATGCATTGGGCTGGACTTCCAGTTCTTCAGTTCGTTCCGTTGATACAATTCAAAGTTAAACATTGCGGACTGTAAAAATATATATATATATATATATATATTAAAAAAATAGAGTAAAAATCACTAGAAAGTGGAAACAAAATTAGAATACCTGCAAACTGTGGAGTAATGCATTGCATTTCATATTGTCCATCGGCAAGGTCCTCACATAAGCCTATTCTTGAGGAGGCAAATTGTTCTGAAGGATTTCTAGAAAGTTGGTGCTGCTAAACATCCTGTCATTTTTCCGGATGTTCCTGCCCAAAACATAGATTGGCCCCTTATCTTCATGCATCTGCTCCAACACGTCCATCTCACTTGGAGCACCTTGTACCCCGGTCTGCCTTGTTAGCCTTTCTTCTTCCATGTGATCCCACTTTCTCTTAAGGGTACTATCACCTGCAATGGGAATCCCTAAGCCTTCAGCTCCAAAGGTCTCTAGTTGTCTGACCTTTTGCGTGGGCTTTGATGGAACCTGCCTCTTCTCTGTAACGAACTGCATGGCATGACACTTCTTCTGAAGGGCAGTCTTGGACCCTCCAGCCTTGCTCCCCCAACTTTGGATGCAGCCTTTTTTGCCTTATCATCTTTCTTCAAAGGATCATCCTTTTTTGCAAATTGACCTAGAACATAAAATAATTCTTGCATGCCCGTAACAAAGGTATAAGATTTGTGTACAAGGACTTCTGTCACTATCTCATAGGCAAGAATCTTACCCGAAACAGCTTTCTTTGGCTTACTAACTTTCACCAGTGTCACACCCATACTCATCGAGCAAGATTTTCCTACAATACAGCAAAACACATCAGGTTCAACTCCAACACTTAGAAAAAAATAATAGGATACACAATCAAAAAATAATAGGAACACATATTTAAAGCCACTATATTAAATCCAACCTGGTCATTGATCCCACAAAACCTCAGCAAATCCGGGCTCCAATGTTCTCCCACTTTCGCCTCAAACCCAAAGTGAACAATCTTGCTCATTTCACTATCATGGCTATCCATTTGAATGGGCAACTTATTATTCAGAGATTTAAGGGTGCACCAGGGAAACAATATCTCCCCTAAACTAGAATGCCTAACATCACAAAACTCTGCCTTCCATTCATGAATGAATCTAGGACATTCTATTAATCCAAGAGCACTCGTCCACAAATTGTATAAAAAAAACCAATACCTTCAAGGGTCTTTTGCTTCTAGACCATAGGAAAAAAAAAAAAAAAAAAGAAAAGGCCCTCCATAATGAAAGACTAAAGGCCGCACAAAACCCTACAGAACAAACTTAAAGCAACAGTACATCAAACAAAATTGGGACTTAGCTGACCTAACTGAATCTTAAAAAATTTTAAGATATCAACAAACAAAGGGTGAAGCATGAACCTCAACCCTGCCCTAAGCAACAAAGCAGGTAACATAACTAGGAAAGGGTAGGTGAATCTTACCCTCCTCCACCAGAACCTCAATCTCAAATTCGGTAGGAATGCCTTCAGGGGTCTTTTGCTTATGGCCAATCGAAAAAAGGGCCCTCCATAATCCTAAACTAAGGGTCGCACCAAACCCTACCAAACAAAATTAAAGCAACAGTACACCAAACAAAAATAGGACTCAACTGACGTAATTGAATCTTAAAAAATTTTAAGATATCAACAAACAAATGGTGAAGCGGAAACCTCAACCCTGCCCTAAGCAACAAAGCAGGAAACACAACCAAGAAGGGGTAGGTGAATCTTACCTTCCTCCACCGAAACCTCAATGTCAAATTCGGTAGGAACGCCATATTCTTGCCAAAATATGTATTTATCCCTAAAGTTACTAACCATCTCTTGATATTGAGGCATAACCACATTCTCCCTCTCCTCACACCCTAGCACCGAGGCATCGGTGTGAGCAACTATTCATACTTGTACTGGGCTCCGGTACTCGTTAGCTAGCTAGACTATTATCGCTCCCTTCACACGAGGAAAAATCTATACTTATTTTCCCACCCCGTTCCAGATAACATGATTTACAACCCCGGAGGTGGACATCTCACTAAACTCCCCGACCGTAGTGGCTTTGGCTAAACCCTTACTAGCCACCGATTCATCTCTATCTGCATCACTAATGTCAGATGTGGAAACTGCATCAACAAAAATAAAAACCCTAAGCTCAACCCTATATTGGCTAACCATGATAGCAGAGCTATCCCCAACCTCCACATCAGGGTCATTGATCAACCTCATCATCCCCGCATTAACCTCGAACAAATCACCCCCAAAGATAAACCCTTCCGATACGGTTGAGACTCAAACATATCAAAGCAACAAATACACCTGGAACACAGAAACAAACAAAGAAAAATAATCAAAGTAAGAACCTGAAGCCATTGAAATCAATTTGACGAAGAACATGAAGAAAAGAAAAACAAAACTTCAAAAGCTGGAAACTTTATCTAGAAATCGACACCTAAATACACAAAAAACGTGGCTTTAGGTCGAGTATAAAAAAGCCCAAATCAACAAACACACAAAAAATAGCAAAGAATTCACACCACGAAAGGATAGGCCCTTGTTCTAAGATTCTCACTGTTGCTGTCGTTGCGATGCAAAGAACAAGAGAGAGAGAACACAAGAAAAAATGTCAAAAGCTGAAAATGGCAAAGTGAAGGCGGAAAAGGCAACCCACTTTTTTTAAAATGAAAAGCTCATGGCTTTCAACTAACATGAACACCCTAGCCATCTTAGCTATACACGTGGATCTATCAACTGAACCTCCTAACTACTTAGCCAAACATGTGGATATGTCAGGAGAACTGACAAACAACCAACAATTACATCAAGCTGTCACATCGCTCCACCTTCCCGGGATTGAATTACAGATGCGGCCACAACTACAAGTCCGAAATGAAAGGGCATATACCATCTTGGAAAAAGCACCTAGCACCATGTTATCTTTTTTGAAATTGTATATGGTGTATACCACACACCATGTCAATACTTTTGATCACATTTCTGCATAGACAACTAGGTATCTAATGACAAATTAGATACTAAGGTTGACCTACATAATGAGAGCCTTAATTTAACATAGCACACTAGCCAAGAGACTTCATAATGAAGGAGAAACCTAAGTTCAAAAATAGCTATATCAGATATAGAACCCTAGTACTGCTCACAAATCCGACACTGTTTATTATACATCCCACATAGGAACGTCATGGAGGGACCCGCATTGCCCCACGGCTATATAAGGAGTCAATATCAACTATCCCAGGGAAGTGAAATTTACCACCTGCAACATTAGATATGCATGCAGTTGTGGTGTTCTTGAGCTATTGGTCAATAAAAAGGTCCTATTCCATTGATCATAGAAGTTGTTAATTTGATACCTCTATTTTTGGCTTAATTTTGGTATCCAATAATTATTTAGTTTATAATAAAAGAAATTATGAGAATAGTCGAAACTTTGATTTTTTTTTTTTTTTTTTTTTTTGAATTTTAGTCAGATTCACAAAAACGGATTAATAGCACCGAACGAAAAATATATTGGGATTAAGAAAAGGAGGGGAAAAAAAGATCAAAACATCCAAATATAATAAAGTTCGGGAATGAATCCAATAAAATATATATTTTCCAAAATAACTTCGTGAGAATGGTTAAAATGGGGTTTTTTTCACATTTTCTCAATTTGACTAGAAAGATTTCAATATTACCTAAATTTGTACAACATTTCATAATTTATCTAACTCTAAAACTAAGTTTTAACTCTATAGCCATTTTGACTTTTTCCTTTAAACAAAAAACAAAACTAACCTTTATTAACTTTTATCATGTAGTTATTATATTGCCCTCAACATTCAAAACAGCCCAACTACCACTGCACTGCTGTAAAACCGAATTGAAGACCATACAACTACTGCATCATTGATATAGTTTCCTTGTTGAAAGTTGAACTTGAAAGAAACTTATTCTCCCGGTTGAAGAAAAATAACAGGCGGCAATTGGGTTTAAGTTTGTTAGAGGAGTTGGATTTTTTCTTCACAAGATCAAGCTCGCATCGTTCAGTTTGAGTTTGTGTTCAGTTTGTTATTATTTTTTTGTAGTTATGGTGTTTGATGGTTGTGTTTTGATTCCTAAGTGTCGCCAGGTTTTGTTGGTCATCCGTTTTGTGTTTTTTGTTTGGTATAATTAAGGAAAGAAAGAAAGTTGCTTGTGTTGAGTGTTTGAAGTAATGGCCGACCTTCAAGCCCAACTTTTTTTTTTTTTTTGGTTCAACCGACCTTCTAGTCGATCATTTTGACCTTTGAAGGATTATATTGACCTTCAAAGGAAGAAATCAACCTTTACTTTTTTTAAAAAAAAGGTTAAATAGAACATCCATAAGGTTAATTAGACCTTCGAAGGGATTTTATCGACCTTCCATATGGTCATCTTGACCTCCTTCAAGCATTTTTTTCGGGTCCTTTTTTTTCTTTCAAAAACTATGTAGACCCTTTTTTCTCTGCTTTCTATTTTTAATTAAAATATTTCTCCCAAGTTCTTTCTATTATTGCTTGTACATTTCCCTAAATATATTTTTCTTTGGATTCTTGCAGAATAGCGTTAATCAGAATTATTCTTCACTATGGTTCTCTAAATGGAACCGAGCATCCGGTAGTCATACCAAACGATATCAGTTATCAAGATTTTAGGAGAACTATGGCAAGTTGCATGAAGATTGATTTAAACCAATTTGATGTACAAATCTCATTTGGAAATTATTGGAAATTTAGGAGAACTTTTCGATGGAAGTACTAAATTATTGGAAATTGAAGATACATAAGGGATCGTGTTTTTGATGAGGGAAGCTAATCCTAAAATAATGGTCGTTAACAAAAATGAAAGATTACATCAGTGTGGTGGTGATCATGCAATGGATGATTTTGTTAATGCGTACAAAAGGAATCCAGATGGGACATTCCCACCTGTAAACGATGAACTTGAGCCATATGAAAATATTCGCACTGATGCTAATTCTGATGATGATGACGATGAATAAGAAGAAGAATATAACTACAGTGTTAATGATGACGTTCCCACGACGATCAGGTTAGACATGTAGTTCCTTTTGAACAATTTATACCGGACCCTCCTACTCAATTCACAGACATGGACTAGGGTGATGAAGTAGAGGTACATTCTTTCGAAGATGAAACCATTCCACTTGTGGGTTCGACAGGGAAGGATTTAATTTTTAACAGTAAGGATGAATTAACAACAGTAGTCGATCAATATTCACTCGAGAATCAATTTTCCTATCACGTGGTATGTTCGGATGAGGCAAGATTCGAGGCGCGATGCATTAATCAAAAAGATTGCACCTTCATGATACGTGCACAGTGTAAAGCTGGATGCCAAATATGGGTGATTCCTTCAAAAAGATTTCACCTTCATGATATTGCAAATTGAGTTATTTTTAATCGATATTATATAAAAAAATACTTTACACACTTGATAAAAATGGAACAAAATACTTACGTAGAGATAAAGCGGGACAATGGCGAACCTCTCCGCCATAGGGTAGGCATCTGGATGTACTATAGCTGCCTGACAGAGCCCTCTGATGAACTGATCTACATGAGGGTCCTCCAGCTCCTGAGTGCAATCTCGAATGATCCTCAAAAAGATCCCCCCGTCGAGCGGCTGCCATAAAAAAATCGCAATTGTTAGAAAATATAAATAATAACTCTAACATACTAAAAACGGCACAGTAACATAATTATGAAAAGAAATCTAAATTATATTAACAGAATACATGTAATACCTCTCCGATTCCTCCAAAGAGCAAAAAGTATCCAAGTGGCTCTGATTTTGGGAAGTGTCCGCTAGAAATACTACGAAGCCCTCCCCTGGCACCCCTACCGAACCTGCCTTTCTTCGTTTTTTCGTTCTGGGCTTTTTCTTTGGAGGCCCATAATGTATATAGTGAGAGAGGTCCGTGAAAGGTGACATGAGACTTGCAACCTGAACCTTGGTCCGAACAACTCGTCCTCCCTCCTGAGATAATTTTAAATCAAATTATTAAAACGTAAAGAAAATTAATTAAAGACACTTGAACCAGACATATAAATATGAAGTCAAAAAAATACTAAGAAACTTAGCTAATTATGTCGTATCTCACATGAACAACAGGGTCGGATACAACAGTACTAGGCCGAGCGGGTGAAGACTCCCTCTCACCGACATCCCCCTCCGCCTGCTATTTAAAATAAATTAACTAATTACAAAAATTGGTTCACTTATGAAATATTCAAAAACAAAGAAATGTTTAAACTAACCTGGTCGGTAGTCCGGAACTCAACTGGAGCAAGTGGATCTACCACCTCCCTCTCACCGACATCCCATTTCAACTACTATTTAAAATAAATTAATTAACTACGAAAATTGGTTCACATATGAAATATTCAAAAACAGATAAATGTTTAAACTAACTTGGTCGGTAGTCCAGACCTCGACTAGAGCAAGTGGATTTGCCACCTCCCTCTCACAAACATCTCCCTCTGACTGTTAGGCACAAAAAATATTGAGAATAGGTGTTTCCTTTGTGCACGCGCACAAATGGATCCAACATTGCTCTGAGTTCCTCTACTACATCATCAGTATTCTTACCAATCAGGCTTGTTAAAGAAGGCCTTCTTCCTTTTGCAAGACTGTTTTTCTCTTTAGCAACAAATAGGATTATCCGTCGCTTTTGTCTCAACTTTTGTCAAAGCCTTCTACAATAGGCTATTCTGGTTGAGCTGTGTGTGACCCTCATCAAGTGTCAGAATGTCCGGCATCTCAAGGAGAATTTTTCTGAACTTCTCTACCTGCTGCCCCTTCTTACTTTCACCACACAAGTCCGCATCATTTAATATTGACTTTTCATCTCTTCAGCTCATCAGCCCAAGCACGTAGCATGGTAATAGAAGCCATAATTACAGGATGGCAAGTTGGAAGCACTTTCACAAATACCACGAGGAAAAAGATAATCATGAAACTTTTCCCCATACCGGCACGAGGAAAAGTTCCCTGACTATAGTTGCCCTCGCGACATTTATGAAAGTGCTTCCAACTTGTCATCCGGTAATTATGATTACCATGCTCCGTGCTTGGGGTGACGAGTTGAAGAGATGGAAAGTTAATATCCCGTTTTACAATTTAAATGATGTGGACTTGTTTGGTGAAAGTAGGAAGGGGCAGTAGGTAGAGAAGTTAAAAAAAATTCTCCTTGAGCTGCCTGGCATTCTGATACTTTATGAGGGTTACACACAACACAACCAGAACAACCTATTGCAGAAGGCTTTGACAAAGGTTGAGACAAAAGCAACAGATAATCCTATTTGGTGCTAAAGGGAAAAGCACTCTTACAAAAGAAAGATTTGCTTCTTTGACAAGCCTAATTCGTAAGAACACTGATGATGCAGCAGAGGAACTCAAAGCAATGTCAAATCCATTTGTGCAAGTGCACAAAGGAAATATATTCCATGACAAAAATTTGATAAAACTAGATTACAAATTTCAATTTGGGTATATTTGGGAATTTCTTCACAAATAACATCACTAATAAATATTATCTATTAAAAGATAGAACTATTACAAATCCGAACTAACCTAGAAGGTAGAGTCGACCACAAATGGAGCTGGTGGATCTGCATCCTGCCCATGGCTAGTCATCTGCTCCTACTAGTTTCAAAGAAAATAAATATGCTTAGAATATAATCAATAGGTAACTCATTCAAATTGTAAAGCATATACTGACATGATGTGAACGAGGAGATGTCTAACCACCCTGCCCCAGGCTTTGTCGACTCTCTAACTCATCCAATCACTATAGTACAGTTGTGTGCCGAGCCAGGGCTAGTTGCTCCCGCTACTCTAAGTGAGCACTCACACACTTATGCTGCTCCACAAAGCGGGCATCGACAGGCTTGACAATTCGGATATGGGCCAGCTCCAAGCGGGCATGGACCCGCTTCTCAAACTCTATCAATAGAGTTCTGAGTTTGACCATCATGTCATTGTTGGTATGAGCAGGACGATACGGCCTCTCAACGCTCTCAAGAGCATACTATAATTTTAAACATAAATTGTAATAAATATACACATTGAATTGGCTGCTTGATTTTAACAAACATAAAGAGATACAGACCTGGTGGCGGTCCTCCTCTGCCCCTACAATCTCACAGCGGATGGACATCGCTTCTCGAGATGCTCATCCTCATCTCCTGGGATCTCGACATCCCCAACTCTCGGAGCAAGTGACTAACAATAAAACAGATATAAAACGTTACACACAATAAATCATCTCTATTTAATTTACAATTTACTAATTCTATCATTAGACCAACCTCTATAATCACAGAGAGGGGTGGCTACTGTCAGACGACCTACCAAAATGAGCAGGGCTTCAAAGCCTCCCAACAAATAGGTGGACTATACGGGAGGAAGTCAAAATTAGTCCAATAAGGCATCTGTTACTCCTGCTCATCTAGCTCAATATATGTTGATGAAGCAGATATTTGTGTAAGTTGTAATTTAGTTTAATCAACATCTAATTTTTAAAAAGTAAAAGAAAAAAATACTAGTGGAAAGGTTGATTGCTTACCCTATCTAATAGACCATGCCACTATACTTTGGACGTGGAGTAAATTGGCCTCCGGAGAAGAAGGCACTTCAGGTGCCGTGTAACATCGGGTCTAGAAGCTCCGGATTGAGCATCAGAGTACAAATACGAGTGCAAGGATGGGAAGTGGGCATATATCTACCACTGAATTGAAAGAAAAAACATCAATAAAAGACCAAAAGGTAAATATAAATCTCAAGAATTCACAAAAATGATAGATTTGAAGTCATATCTGTATCACCCAGGCATTGTCGTATAAATGCCTCTTTGCTGCCACAGACCAATCATCAACAGCTTGCTGGAGGTAATGTTGTGTCATGCTCCACCCCATTGTGCCCCAGGTAAAAACCTCAGTTGCTAGCAAATCCTCGAGGATGGACCACAAGTAATACAGAATAACTCCTGAAGACTCACGTGTCAACATCCAGTATCCGATGATGATGCCATAAACAAGCCTAAGGACATCATCCTACTCCAGCAATCCAACATCCATCGCGCTAAACATGGCAAGGGGATGTGTCGAGGTCAGTGGATCAAGCCGCAATAACCTATCATGTGCGGATTCGCTCGACAACTGCCACCTGATAATCCCCTCATTCATCAGACCAAATCGAAGTCCGGTGATCAGGACATACTCCTAAAGCCCTAATCGATGTAGTCTACCTCCGATGTGGAACCACATCTCATCGGGGTGAACATCGAGGAAGTGTACCTCCTGTCTAAGCACATAAAATGTAGCACGGGTGTAAAAACGCCCGATATATCAGGGTAGCTCCGACATGTATCCGAATGAACCCCTCCTGAATTGCTTCTCTGCCCCGTGGAGCTTGACCAAGTTAATCACCTCTGCTATCCACAAATACTTGCAGTGACATCTCATAGTCTTATCAGGAGGAATAACACAACTATGCTGGTAAGACCATCTCCCTCTACCAGGGTCCATATCTTTGCAAATATAAAAATAAATAAATAATTAGATAGATTGTCATTAAATTAATCTAAACTTTACTTATTCCTAGGTACGATAAATAAAAAAACTCCAAAACATTTGTTATCGCATACAAGTATTATTTAAATCCTAAAATATATTATTTTACAGAAAAAACTATAATAATATATAATTAAGATGAATTTTGTACAACTTTTCCCAAACTTTACACTAAGTATTTTAATATTAAAATAGTTATCACTTAATATTATTATTTTTAGTACATAGATATTGTTGGAGTCATTACACTAATATTATTTTAAAGTACAATGTATTTTTGTTTATGAAAAAGTAA
>JAOXNR010025133.1:0-24672 GCA_028571225.1 Parsonsia alboflavescens | reverse complement strand
AAATTAAGGGATGCATGTCTTGGCCGATGGATCTAATCGATCTATTCAATCTCAAGCAACCTCGCAAAATCCAATCATATAGTCGTATTAATTAACTTTAGTCCACTTCAACTTCTTAGGGGTGTGCTTCAAGGAATTAGTCCCCTTTGGTGTAACATCCCATCATTTTGTGAAGGAATGATTAGTGATCACTAAGTAACTCACAATGCTCTTATAATTTTCTTAGGTTATTTTCTTTTCTCTAGTCCTATATATATAAAAATATATATAGCCGTCACACTATGCGACAGTGCCGAAATTATATCATTTTGGTCTGTACATTTTTTTTTTTTTGGCAATATTGAAACGGCAATGTTTCGTCGCCGTCACGCAGCATAAAAATTTCGAATGTATAATTAAATTTCTAATTATCAACATCTGATTTTATTTTTAAAAGTAAAATCTTCAATAAAATTAGTTATTTATTTTTATTACATTTTAGAAAAAGGTAATTAGATCGTTAACTTTGACCGTTAGAGGATGACATCCAACTCATGCATAGGGTAATTAAGCATCAAAGTTACATGATTCTATTATGAAGGATTGATTGCACCTTCGGAATGATCTTTTTTCTCTTAACATTATTTTCCCTCTTTTGGATATTTCCATATGGACAAAATTTGTTAGATGCATGTTTCTTCTGCTAGAATTCCTGATTCGCCAAGTAATTTTAGAGACCTTGTTCTATACTATATATAGAAATTATACGGAAGCACACGTATAATTTGGGCTTAAAATATCTCTCGTAATTTTTAGATATATATTTTTAGTGATGTTCGGATTAGTTTACACATATTACGACATAATCCAAGAGAATGTTGGTGGAATTTAAACTCAAGACCTATAATTTGTACACTTATCATTTTATTCATTGGAATGTCCTTGAAAAAACAATTTTAAATATATCTTTCACACTAAAAAGGTCTTAAAAAAAAAGTAAGGACAACAAATAAACCCTAAACAGATCACCTGACCTAATTCCATCCCGAAAAGAACAAAATTCTATGGCCTAAAGTAATATTCCCCTAGTCCATGCTACTTTATTAATCCTTCAAATTCAAATTTGTTTCATATTTTAGATGATTTTACAAAATTTCACTAATAATTATTTTTTTTTTCTACTTTTACCTTTTTATTTAGTTCTACTTTCCTATTTATGTATATATAAAAAAAATATTTTAACTATATTAATGCATTATTTTTGAAAAATATTAAAAAGTATCTAAATATTCTCTCCATCCAGTAATGAATGTATCATATTTCATTTTTGATTGTCTAAAATTGAATGTCTTATTCCTAAATTAGTAAAAATTTTATAAAAAAAATTGATAATATAATGTATTGATAAAATAAGTCAAAATTTTTTATTAAAATACTTACTAACTGAAATATTCAATTCCAACCGTCCGTCGTAATTTTCAGCCGAAAGAATGATAAGAAAGGAAAAGATTTCCAATATGCCACGCCCCCGGCATAGAAAACAAATTGGGAAAAAAATAAATAAATAAAAATGCACGGAGTTGCGTCCATGATTACTGTGTACTCAGATCCCTTCACTTTTGACTTTGATTTATTCTTTCTTTAGACTTCCACACATTTCTTGCAAAAATATTTAATGTTGTTCACATTTCACATATTGCATTTACATCTTTGTATAAATTAAAAGCCCTGACAAACTTGAAACAAACTCCCCGGCGGCCAACCCCCTTCCACTAATTCCAATATCGATCGATGCAGAATACTCTATTATTAATCCACCAGTAGTAGCTTAGTGCTTTCGCCTGCAGATTCATCTAATTAATTAATATGGATCATATTGAGTTTCCTCAGGATTTCAGATGTCCCATTTCCATGGAGCTGATGAAGGACCCCGTCACGATCTCCACGGGCGTCACCTACGAACGCAAGAACATCGAGAGATGGTTCTACACCTACAAGAAGACCACGTGTCCAGCCACAATGCAATCCATTGATCATCATCCTCATGATGATACCACCACCACCTCCAGCTTGGAGATAATTATGACTCCCAACCACACCCTCAAGAGCCTCATTCAAGCATGGTTCAAATCTAAATCTTCAACTGCCGATCCATTGTTGCCATCTGTGGCGCCTCCGGTGGTGTCGAGTCGGCACGACGAGTTGGTTTCTCTGCTCAAGACCATCGAGTCCTCCCCATTTAAGGTTAGTTCATTAAAGAAACTTCGTTCTTTAGCGGGATCATCATCAGATGATGAAGAAGTCAAGCTGGATCTCAAGAAATCCGGTGGGGTCGAAGTTCTTGTGAAAATTGTGGTACAGATTTTAGTGGAGAGTTCTGATTTCATCACGTTCAGAGCTTGCGAAGAGGCCCTCGGGGTGTTGCACCAAATCCCATTATCTGAAGACGATGAAGAAGCACTGGAGCTGTTGATGCTTCCAGAATGCATAAAATCATTCGCAATCATGCTTCAAAGAGGAAGCGCAGAGGCAAGATTTTGCACGGTTTCTCTAATTCACAGAATAGCAAAGGCCGATTATCACTGGAACCACTTGATAAAAGACGTGGAAGGGATCGATTTCTTCAAGTCCTTGTTAGAGATGGTGTCGGATGAGATCTGCAGCAGGAAGAGTTCCTGTGCCCTGCAGGTTCTGATTGACATTCTAGAAGCTTCCAAGAAGAGCCGACTAAAAGCCATTGAAGCCGGCGCGGTTTGTACTTTGATCGAGCTTCTGCCGGACTCTAACAAGCCCAAATGCGAGAGAATAATGCATCTGCTGAAGCTGATATGTGAATGCGCCGACGGGAGGCTCGCATTCACTGAACACGGGCTCGGGATTGCGGCAATTTCCAAGAAAATGTTGAATGTTTCAAATACAGCTACCAAGATTGCGGTAAAGATTTTGTGGCTGATTTGCAGTTCCCATCCCACAGAAAGGGTTTTGGAAGAAATGCTAATGGTTGGATCCGTGAAGAAGCTGGTAGTGCTTTTGAATATGAGTGGCATTTCGTCGACTAAGAATAGAGTCATCAAAATATTCAAATTGCATGGAGATTCTTGGAAGCCATTTCCTTGTTTTCCAACTGAACTCCGGGTTTATCTCGGTTTACAAAATGATTTTTTTGATTATATAAATTAGAACAAATATTTAAGAGTAGAATATATATAAATATATATATTCCCAGTATTGTATAAAAGAAAAACTTCCGACGATATTAATCAAATCTTGAGATTAACGATTGCAGTTTGTAATTTCCGTATATACACGCGTTATGCTAGGTAGTGAGTGATAGGCATGCATGGGTGTACTCGTGAATGTGAATGTTTTGCTCATCATGAGTGCTTTACTTATTTGTCATGTACCAATGCTTTCCGAAAGAATTGATCTCTTTTTTCCTATTTCACGCCCCTTGTTCTAGTAACATCTGCTGCTGCTGCTATTATTATTATTATATATCCAATAAACTTTATGGATTGAAAAGTTAAGCACTTGAAAATTTTGTCCAAATTTTACTTAATTTGATGGTGATAAAGTGAAGAATCATAGTACCACTTAGAAATCGAAAGGTCCAGAAGTAAAGAACTACAATTGATCTTCAGACGGTGAGAATATAGGGAGGTTTTGCGGAGATTTGGTGTTGCAACATTTTTTTTTTTTTTTTTAATAATTACTTCACGATTGATATGTGGACATACAAAGATGCAAGAAAACCCTGAGGTCGCAGGAATTTTATTCTGATCCCCTTAATGTAATACTTGTGTATTAATTATAGAATAGTCTGACTCGTTCTGAAACGCGTAGTATACTAGGTATATATATATATATAAACTGGATGATGACGACGACGAGCATTGATGTGAAGTTTGAAAGGTCCATAACTAAGGCTAGAAATTAGTAGTTGAGTTGACAGGTATACGCTTTATGGTAACCTTTAATCCAATACAACCAATCATCAGATCCTTACCAAAAATTGACAACCAAACTTACACTACACGAACAGCTTACCTTAATTCTGAAAGCTGGACTCTGTAAATTAACACCATATGAGCCAGCTTATCCTACTTCTTGTTTCACAAAACGATTAATATAAACCATATTAGTTAATAAGATGTCAATTCAGTTATGAATGATAATTTAAATTAATATATTTTATTTTACAAGAAGTAGCTAGAAAATTTTTTATTTCAAATGTACAAGATGAAAATAGGATATTCAATTTTCTGATTGAAAAAGAAAAAAAATGAAGGGTTGAAAATGAAGATAATTTTAATTAATTACAAAATGAAGCAGAAGTAAGTTTCAACTATGTTTTTTTTATATATTATTATTATTATTATAATTTAAAATAACATAAAGAAAAAAAAAAACTTATGCATAAGTCAAAATGCCTTTCCAAAAATACTTCTGGAAGGGCAGATTTCCTGATGCAGAAGGCATCGTTTTACCATCCATAAATATATGCGTACGTACCATAATATCCACATACAGTCTCAACGTCCTCTGACTTAATTATCTACCAAAATAGTTTACTTACATAAAAAAAAAAAAAAATAATAATAATTTCTTTATTTCTTTCACCATCGCTTTCCCGTGACCTGTTTTTAATTTTCTCTCTTTTATAATTTCCTAATTTTAGGGTGTTTTTTTTAAAAAAAAAATTTTATTTTTCCTTATCGATATACTGGTGATAAGCAATACCACATGGGATCACATATACCCCGTGAAATATTTATTGCAAAAAGTAAACTGTCTGACGATGACAGAAAGATAAGATTTTGGCCGATGGGAAAAATATATCTATTATTATTATAATTCGTAAGCAGAAGAATCAAAGTAAAAAAATATCGAAGAAGCTGACGTTCTCGATTTTGATAGTTTTGACAACATAAAAAAAAAAAAAACATATATTCAAAAAAAGAAAAAAGAATCTTAGTTTAACCACCTATCAACCAAACCAGTCATTTTTTGTTTTGTTCTAAATTTTAAAATACTACCAATTAGTACATATTTTTTAAGAAAAAAAAAGGCATTTATTTCTTTGGTCAATATTATGGAAATAAAATGCCTTAAATATCCATCAATTTGGCTTGGTTGCGTGCTTCATATTTCATGTGGCTTTGAATGAACGGTATATTATATTTGTGTTAAAAAAATAAGTCATTGACCAACCGACTTTGGGCAAAACCTGGGCGCGTCGATGTCAATAGTTTTGTTCAGTCAAAGATTGCGATGTTTGTCTTTGTCAATCGTCATGCCTCCAAATATATAACTCAATTAATTATACTAATCAAAAGTGCACCAAAACCAAAATCTTATAATATTTTCCTCTCCCATTGATGTCTTCTTGCATTTCCCTATGCCTGTATATAATCTACCATTACCATTATAATACCATAAAACCATGATATTTCCTTTATTCATATTACATTATAACGATATTTCCTTCTTCATCCACAACTATTAAGTCATATTTTTCCAATATTAAGTTTCCAAAATGTCTATATGGGAAAAAACATTAAGAGAGAAAAATGTTTTATAAAAAGCATTAATAACATTGAAAAAAAAATGAGTACTAACGATGACTTAAAAAGAAAATTCAAATAACTCAGTAATTAAAAAAAGAGACATAGGGAGTACGATTAAAGAGGTGAAATTGGATAAGAAAGTAATACCAAAAAATAATGAGAATAAGTAAATAAAGACATATGAAAAAGATGCACAAACTAATGTTAAAAAGGAAAATTAATTATTTGAGGAGCTGAATCAGAATAAATGAATTACGAGTGACAGACTTGATTTAAAAAATTCACATCTTTTAAAGGATTAAGGTATTTAGAGTAAAGAGAAACCTGGTATCAAACCGTAGTTAGACGTGTATTTAGAACAAGTGATGATGGATTTTAGGCCCTTTTTCCTTATGACCTTTTTTTTTTTTTTTTTACACCCATCCCTTCGCTCGATGATTATCCATGACACTCTACCTATCCTCAAACAGAATAGTCAAATCAAAGGTGACTTTTTTCTGATGAACGAGACAGGATGAGTTGAGGATCATATCAAGAACAAGTTTACCATTTTATTACTTTAAACCAGGAGGTCATCATCATGCACCCTTTGATGGCCTTGCTCCTCCCGGGCAAGTTTTAACTTTTGAGTTGGAGAGGAGATTTTTCTTCCTTTTTTTGTCTGAAGTTGTTCTATATGGAGTTTTTCCTAATAATGTCCAACACAATCTCATCTCATTGGACATAAAAGGAAAGCAAATGTTCAATATACAGTTCAGGGCATTCCTATTTAAGCTGCCTTATTTTATATAAATATATATATATATATATATATATATTTATTTATATATATTATCTAATCTTATGGTAATGATGATGCTATGGAAGTGAAATCATTTACCATTTCATGATATTTAGAGCTTTGCAATAGCATATGAAGGCAAGTTTGATCTTGGTGGGAGCTGAAGATCCTCCCAGCCTTCTTCATCTATCTTCGAGAAGTAATGATCAACCATTTCATCACTCACTTCTTCCAACCTAGAAGGCTGCCACTGAGAGAAACAGAGAGGAGATATTGGTTAGTGTTTATGATCACAAAAGACTTCTTTTACAATGCAAAGAAAAACTGAGTGCAATTCTTCACCTTGGGGTTCCTATCCTTGTCCAATAGTATAGCCCGGCAACCCTATAAATTAAGATGCCTTATTCACTCGTTTATTCATCCAAAAGGAAAGATAATGATGCAAGACTCAAGTAAATTCAGACCTCAAAGAAATCCTTGCTCAATTCTCCCCTCAAGACATGGCAAACCATTCTGAATTCACGAACAAGGCATTTACCAATACCTTGGAGTCTCCCCTCTCTGATCTGCAACAGAGCAAAAGTGGACTGGTTACAAAGTGCTGTCTTTCCCAAATTCAAAACCTTTCTGTTTCATTTTTCTTCATATCATCAATTGTCTCAAAGGACAAATATTGAATTACAGTAGAGAGCTGTGAAGGAATCATGATATAAAAGCCTTGATTGATTCAGACAGGCCACTAAATTCCTATCTCTTCAATGTTCAATCCTCCTCAATCTCCTTTTCTTTGATGTTCCGGGGCTGATCTTGGCATTCTGAAGTAAGACTTCAAAGATTTCTCAGGGCAAAAAATGAAAATTTATTTGACCACTAATTAGTCAATTTTGCAAAAAAAGGATTAGATGCAACCATTGCAGGTAGAAGTGATCAACACAGTATCACAATAGCCCACAAACACAAGTGCATTACATGCAGAACATCAAATGGTCATGAAATACTATTAACAGGTTTGATTTAGGACAAGATAATTGAAATATTAGTATGAACAAACTAGGATCGGTGCATACTGATCTGAGCGAAATCTTAAGACTTGTAGGAGATGCTTTCTTTAATGACTGAATTGTGGATGAAATCCAATCATCATTATTGGCAGTGGCCTCCATCTCCTACAGAGTTAGGCTCAGGTCAAAAATATAAAACTGAATATGAAGAACTGACCCATAAACAAACCACTAGAGAGTAATAATAAAAGATATTACGGGCAAAAGATACCAAAGTATATAAGTCAGGCTAAAATCAAAAGATCCAAGAAACTTGAATATGTTTCAACTTACTAGTGCAGATATTATATCTTCAACAGTTCTTCGAGAAAAAAATGAGTTGATCATATTCAACCTGCAGATATATTAAAACCCAGATTACATGGGGTGCCTAGGAAATAAAAAGACTACATACAAAAAAGTTAAAAAGAAACTTAATGGACGAGTCAATTTTATGGTCTATCTTTCTAATAAAACAATCACAGTTAACAACCAAGCTTACCGTCTATATGCACTCTTGTTTTTCAAATTTGGTAAAAGTGAATATTTACTTATAATGGTGGAGATAATAGCCGGATCACTTGATTCTGCTTCAAGCAGCTCATGTTCCAGCAATGATAATTTCTGTACAACAGCAGGGATACATGTGAAGAAAGAATTTACCATTAAGTTCAGCCTGAGGAAAAAAGCCAGAAGATGCCCTATATCAGACAATCACTATTTGTCAAATGTAGCACTTAGCATACTGTAGCATGCAGTTTCCGAGTCCCGTAAGCCTGCCTGTTTATAAAAAACAGACCACTGAGAGGAGGGCACTGAAGCTTGAATACTAACACTCCTTACAAAAGGAAATGAAAAACCATTTTGAAACTATATTCTTGGTAGTTAGTTCAAACTAGTACCTCATAGATTAAAAAAGAAGATGCCCTGAATCAGCCATATTTTATGACTCCCAGAGTTTGTCAGCCATAAGATAGTGAAAGAAAAAGAGAAAACAATCGAATAAAGACTCGCGGTTAAAATCCAGTACCCCCACCAGAAAGTAGACTAAGTGGAATTATTAACTAAATCTATCAAAGGATCAAAAGAGCATAATGCTTCATAGTCTCCAGAGAATACAGTATCATTAACTACCACTTGCAGAGATTATTGAGCCAAAAATAGTCTCCTTGGTGTCCTAAACATTAATGTAGTTGCCAAAATTAAGCTCATACCAAGAATTCAAGGTCATTGCGACCATCACGGTCTCATAGGGTTCAGTGTCTTGCATTTTCCCCGAAAAAACCAACAATAGTAGCTTTCCTTGGTCACACAGAAGAAAGGACACACTCAAGATTCAGATGGATGTTCAAAAGAACTAAGTACTCCGTCTGACCCAAAAATTATGTCAATATAAAACGTGGCAAAGGAATTAAGAAATTTCTAAAAACTTATAGAAAACTAGTACAAAATGAGAAACATACTCCAAAAGGCATTTGATGATTTAGTGGTGATGTAACTATATTTAGTGAGTTCATGGTTTTAAACTAAGGGTAGATTTGAAATAAAAGTAATAAATATCATACTGATTCAAAAGATTGACAAGGGTTTTGGCACAACAAAAGAAGTCTTTTTTGACAAATTTGGGATGGAGGGAATAAGATGTAAAAGGAGAGAAGTCCAGAAGATATGATTACACTATGGGACAATTTCACTGTCATAAGTAAGGATAGATGATGCAGTGCAACAGAGGGGAAGTTATGTACTCAGCATGAAACAGTTGAAAACTGGACAATTTCACCAAAACTCAAACGAATCAGCAGTTAAAAGGTTTCATATAAGAGGTTATACCTCTGATGGTACAAAATGAGTTGCTAGGCCACATGCAAGCATTTCGGCACCGTCAAGCTGATAACCTGTTAGGCCAGCATATTCTCCTGCCATAGATATTCAAATTCAATTAGGTGCCACTAATTTCTTTAGAGCAAATAGTATTTCCCACAGACAATATCTACTGGAAACTATAGTCATTGATAATACGACACTGAAATCATAATTGCATATATAAGTGAAATTCAAATCTTGAATATGGGCAGATTGAACTTTCTGACAGTGAATGAATGTTGAAACAGTCAGACTTATCAACAAAGTATTAAATGATGAGAGTATGTGTGTGCATATATAGCTAGACAAGGAATTAGCCTAATTAAAGAATAGGGATATGAACATTAGACGGATTCTAAAACCGACTGGTCAAATAATTATTTTGTCAATGATTATCCCCATAATATGTAATCTACGAATGTACCTTCAGGAATGAATATTAATGTCTAATGGTCTAGGCCATCCAAAAGATATTGACCTGGGTGAACATGAATCCAGGGATTCTAGAGGAGAAAAGGCAATGGCTAGATTCACATAACCAAAGCACTGAAATGTGGGTTACAAATGAACAGTGAGTGGTATGCATGGACAAGAGAATATTAACTTTGGCAGTTTTCCATCCAGCCATCCTGAAGTTTATTTCCTCATTTTTCAGCATGTTGGTTATCACAGAAATGGGCCAGAAAGTGCAGTGTGTGAAGGTAAGACAAAAGTTTCTTGTGCACGATGATATATATCCTTCCAATGACCAAGCAGTCACATAATGTCCAATAGTAGAAAGAACCTGCATTAACATATACATTAACTATTTAAGTCAAGCATACTGGAGTTTAAGGTGGGTCACAGCACCAACGATCCATTAACTGACTTTACTTCATATTTCAGATAAAATCCAAAAATTCATGCCTAAAAAAAAGAGTTACCGTTCAGCACATGTCAAATAACTAACTAAATAAGGGAATCATACAGGACTAACACCAGAACATAGGAGGAAACAAACTCTATGCTATAAGAGTGGTACTAACTTTAGACATTTAGCTATTTTGGAGTGTTGAGATAGGAGTTCAAATTGATTACCAAAGAAACCAGGGATCCTTGATAAAAAATAAGAGGCACCAATGTCTGGGAAAAGACCCAAAGCTGTTTCAGGCATTGCAAAAACCTGTAAGAAAGCCGAAGCAAAGGAGATTGTTGGCAACAAATGAGTTCAGCTGAATTGAAAATGAACTATCTAGCACAGTTGTCAACTATAATAGTAAAAACCTGTGATATAATAACATGCAAAGAACTAGCCCATTTCAGAAGATGAAGAAAACACATACTGAATTTTCTGTAGCAACTCGGAATCTACCATGGATTGAGACACCTGCTCCTCCTCCCATGACAATTCCATTAAGAATGGAAACCTTGAAATCATGTTTGCAAGGCAATGGTGAGTACTTTTAATAATTTAATTATCACTACAGTATGGACTGAAGCCCCCTTCAATATGAAAAGCCGTGGTGAAATACTCTACATGATTATGAATTAGTACCTGTGGTTTAGTGTATGTCGCCATTATATAGTTCAACGTGAATTCCTTCCGGAAAAAATATGCACCTAACCTCCAATTTTCTGTTCCAAAGAGTGCATGATAAGGTAGCATTTGTGTCAGAACCAATAAGAAGTTATGCAAAAAGCAGTATTTCATGGTGGAAAGCTGACAGTTTCCTAGAAAATAAAAACAAAATAGATCAAAGGAAGAAGAGAATCTCAATTAAAAAAAAGTAAACACTTCAAACCAATCTGACATGTTATCATTAGTCCTGTAGGTAGGAAAAAAATGATTAAAAGGTTATTATCAATTGCTCAACTTGTTGAGGCATCCAACTGAATTATAAATCAAGCATGACGAAATCTATGATTGGGGCTGCAAGATTTCAATTCTAAAAATGGAAACGGATTAACGTCAAAAGATAAAAAGTGACTTTTTTATTCTGGTTTTGCACTGTTATCTCAAAGAAGTTAAACAAACTCCATCGAACAAAAGATTTTACCAAGAAGTAGCCTATTCATTGTTACTTGATATATATAAGCAAAAGGTCCTAATCACTTGGTCCCTTCAAAAGAGAAATTATAGTCTAAAAAAGGAATATTTATCTGTGATTTCCCAATCCAAAAGAGACTTGTGAACAAGGGAAAAATATACCCATATGCTTGCTCTCTTATCAAAAATTACCAACAGTTCAAGGTTACCAATTTAGGATCCAAAGTTCTGCATAACAAAGAGAATGAGACGACTAAGATGAACATTAAAAGAACAGAACAAGATTGCACCTTGATTAACATCATTAACCACAGCAGCAACATCACCTCCAGCACAAAACGCTCTTCCTTTCCCCTACAATTAAAAAATAAATTCAAATTAATCACATAAGAAGCTTCTATATAAACACAAGAAGATCAAAGCTGTTTGCATGCATTTCAGAGAAAGTAGGAAGAAAAATTCCAAAGCTATAGTGATAGGAATGGGGAAAAAAAATAAAAGAAGGCTGAAAAATATAAACAAACCAGCAATTTACAATTGAAATCTAAAGGAAATATAGCTGAAAGACTCCAATTCGACATTAGATAATCAAGTCACAAAATCTCTCATCCAAAGCAGAATCAAAACTAGCTATTTATAATAAAAGTCCTAGACAATTATTGGAAACTTCAGAAAGTTATGCCAGTAGTGCTCAGTTGTAGAAGGAGTGAGCGGATAATTGGACCTAATCTTCTACTAATAATAATAGGAACCATGAGGAGGAATGGATCAGATTATGCAGATTACTCCTCCCATGTTTCTTCTTTAGCTTCTTTTTCCTACAATAGTTGGGAAGTGAGTTCTATCATATGGTCTCATATTTTTAGTCGTACTCAATGTGCTATCTTTGTTAGAGATGTATCGGATTTATTATCAAAACACATTGTTGTCCAAATTCACAATGTTGGATCACTTATATATCCATTGACAAGAATTGACAGTTTAATTCATACATCATATATTGGTGTCTTATAGATCTTTCGGAGGAAGATCTCATTGCCATCAACAGATGTTGGAGATTGGAGGGACTTCAATTGATGAGTAGCAAAGAAACACTTTGCCATACTAAATGTAGGGGGAGTTGGAAACATTGTCCACAAGGAATCTTACTATTTCAAAACACTAGACAGGAATTGTGTTGAGATTGAGATAAGTCAATTCCACTATATTCTAGAGTCACTTTCTAGTTGATTCCATTATATACATAAGCTTGGCCGAACTACGTATACAGATTGTGTTGTGTATTATTTTTATCTCTAGTTGTGGCAAGAGATCATTTGATAATTCACAATACTACACCTTAACGTTACATTCTTCGATGTATTAAATTCAAAGTTTAATGTGGCATTTCATTAGCAGGAAAGGGAGAGAATAGGATCCATATTCTTTAAAAATGTAAAGGCCATTTCATTGAAATCTAAATTCTATGGAATAACTCTAAATAGTTTTGTAGAAGAGGGATGGATTCATTATAGTAAATGAAAAATCCTTATGCCTTTGACATATGTACTTTATTTAGTTTTTTGTTCCTATTTGTGTTCTGTATATTTTTTAAAATGATACAACACCTATTAAATGATATTATTTTACTATAATTTATACTACCTTATCTCTATTTTTCTTAATTTTAATATTTTATATTAATCTATCTTTAGTTAGATAAACAAGTTAGTACTTCAAAATCTATAAAACTTTAAGTTGGAAAAGATAAAAAGTTCTAGGACCAAGTAAGAGAAGGTTATAAAGAAAATAAAGTCTTTTTTTTATTTTTAAATTCTAAAATAAAAGAATAGTCATTTCATCCATCATGTGAACTAAACAACTAAGTCCCTACCTATTCTATTCTAGTGGGATAACCATTTTTGCATTACAGTAAATAAAACACCATGTTAAGAAACCGGATATAATTTACAACTTTCTTACAACTAGTATCAGAGTATTGATCACAGTGACATGATTTCGCAGATGAATAAGGATCCATGTCAAGGCCACCTCTGTTGACAAGCACGAACTATACTTTCTGCAAGCCAGATGACAATATTCATTGGCTATGTGGATGAAAGTGCTTAGGATGTTGTAGTCAATGGGTGGACATATCCAACAATATAGCTTGACTTGGCTGACTGGCAAGGGCACAGAATAACTGTAGATGGTATGAGCCTAGTTTTGGGTATATTTCATACCAGAATATTGGATCTTTTTTCCTCCGAGAGTATTGTCTGGAGGAAGATCCATTTCGTTCTCTTAGCCTCTTCACTCAGAGAGGTTGTCAATTGAATACCTTGACCGCCCATTTGCATTGACACTATTTGAAGGACTACAGCAGTAATCTCCTGTGATCCAATTCACAGCATCTTGTGAACAACTCTGCCGCAAGTAAATGTTCTTTTACAATATCCGCTGTCTTCCTTGATTTAATGCTCTAAGTTGAATAACGATGTGTAGAAGTTGTGATTGATTATGCATGCCAAAAACTGGCAGAATTCTCTCAAAACCAATTCACTCTAGTGAGACAAAGAAGAGTGGAATTTCATGTGCAGGGATTGAAATCTGGAGACCTAACCAGCAAAGAGGAAGCAAAGGCAACTCTCTAGGTCGATACCGACATTGAGGGTACGAATGCATGGGAAGCAAACAGGATTAGATACCCTGAAAGTCCATGAAGTACACATGAGCGTAATGCGTGAAACATTCCATCTGGGGAATACGGTCCCAAGACCGAAATGAAAAGGAAGTGAAAAGAGCCTGCACAATCCATAAAGCATGTGGTTTAATTTGCTACAACGTGCAAAACCTTGTGTACTACAAACAGACAAGGAAATAAAGTCCACCCTGAAAGGAAGGGGACTTCAATAAAAGCTGAGGCAATTTCACAAGCCATCAGACACAAATATATCAAAGACTTAATACTGCTTCAACAGCTTAGAATGCTAGACCAAATGCTTACAATTTCGTGCAGTCCATTGAGTAATCGGTGTTGTATTTTAGTTTAAGTAAGTGGGTTTCTTGATCTGTCTCCATCCCCTAACAGTTGCATTGTGGTAAGTTTCATTTTATTTTTTCTTCTCAAAAACGTTATCAATGGGGTGGCCAGCTGTTCAAGCTCATCAATCAAGACAGAAAGTACACCTCACTCTTGATACCACTTTAGACTAAAGAAAAGCTGCATTTGCTGGCATTGCAGTCTGTAATTCATTCTTTATCAGTGACCCTCCCTTTATTTGAACCTTGTTAGTGATCGGAAGTAAAGATATGAACTAAGTGTCATTTGATAAGTAACTGAGAACAAGGGAGAGGGATACGGAAAGAATGAAGTAATGAAAGAGGATGTCATTGCTAGTAGTAACAACTTGTCTCAATCCATTGGTTCATTTAAATCCATGATGTAGAAAGGGAGCAAAGAGGTGCATTCTATTCAATGAATAGGTTTTCACTAGCTTAAAGTTACTGAAGTGAAGAATAAGAGAGGTGAAGCAAACGAATATTAACTAAGGGAATAAAGATAAGAGATGCTTATTACTACTCCTAGGGTGGCATAAAACACTAGTTTGAGTTTGAGGTAGTGAATTAGAAAGTTTAAGAACGGCTTTAAAATATGCTTCTTTTTTTAGGATTTTTTTTAAAAAAAAAGGAGCCTTTTTTTTTTGCTTTTTCTCTGGCTTGCAGTTTCTTCTAAAAGGTCAACCAAACAATTTCTTTTTAATTAAATGCTTTACTAAAAAAGTTAAGTTCTTTTTTCTTAGAAAAGAGAATATCCAAATGGGAGCATAGTTCTTAGTTTTACAAGCAAAGAAAGTCAAAGGGAAACGCAACAGATAAAAGGGCATTGATGCTGTAACTTGCTATTGTCCCACACATAGTGAAGAGAATGACAATGGGGTTGTATTCAGCCTTTTATAATTCAATAGTAAAACGTAAGAATTTCCTAACTTAGAAACTAACAAAGGAAAATGAACTTGCAAAAGAATAAAGCAGCATAAGAAGTTGCCAAAATCAAACATCCAGGACAAGTCACTGCAAATCAGTTGAAGGGAAACTGATTATCAAAGTATACAACAATTACTTCCAGTGAACAAGAATAGTAAGACATACCTTCAGCATAATTAGCTTTACAGTGGGATCCTTCTCAAAGGCAAGGAAAAGATCCAGAAGCCGCGATATCTAGGAAAAATTTGAAGAGAAGTTCAAGTCAACAAATATGCCCAAATAAAAGTACAACAGAAGGCCCGTTCATGCCATAACTAAGAAAGAAAGCTTTGCATCTGGGATTACCTACATAGCAGGCATAAACCCAAAATTGAATAGCACTATTACATCCCAATAAGAAAGAAACAGAATAGTATACTTTCAACACAACTTGTATGAATCATCACAAGACAAGACTACCAAAGCACTTAATTTTGCACTTAAGTCCAGAATATTGATGAGTCAAAGAGACAAGACAATCATAACTAATTGAAAGTCTCCAAGCTCAATGAAGTTCCTTCCTTGAGCAGTTTTATCAATGAAAAACTATTAAAGTTCATAATAAACATCTTTGAAAAAAGGATGAGTTGTTCATCTTAGCCCTTTATTGCTTCTTACACATCTCATTATGAAGTTGCTTCACTCCCTACGCATTCCATGTAATGTTGTATTAACAACAGAAACCAATTACTTAAAATTCAAAATTTGTCATGATCTTTAAAGTCACAAGCTCATACCATTGGGAAAGACAGCGCATTGAGTTGTTTAGGTCTGTTCAGTACCATAGTCTTTATGGAGGACTCCTTCTCCACTAAAACCTGCCAAAAAATCACAATCCGGAATTCAAATTCATCAAAAAGTTAGTAATTATGAAAGTGAAACAATGCATAGTAATGCTAGCTAAGAATTATTAAAAACTCTTAAGCTTGCAAAGCCACTTGCAACCAAATCACAAATTCAATATTAATTTAAAATATTCCGTTAAGAAAAATGGCATATACAAGTTTGAAGCTTCCATCATCAGGTTTAGAAATCCAGTTTTTTCGCATTTCTTTTCTCATCAACCAAATTGGTCCTGGAACAAAACCCATCTTCAATTCCACCCCAAAGAACTAAGGTAATAAGAAAGCGAGGAAACCTAAATCAGGAATAGAAACCAGAAAGCACCTGGCCCGTTTCTGTGCCAACGGGATTTACTGGAGCCATGGCTCTTGATTGTTCGCAAGGTTAGCGTCGTTAGTCCCCAATTCATCCCACTAGTGTAGAAATCCAAAAAGAGGCTCACCGGGGTGGGGAAACTCCGGAAGGTCCCACGTGAGCAGTATCTGAACATCTTGACGCATTCTTATGATACGTTATGATCGTTTCAAAGAAATTTAGGTATTATTTTGTTTAGTAATTTAATTGATAAATTTATTATTTTATTTCATTTTTTTTATTTTTATATATACACATTAATATATTTTATTCAATAAAAAGGATCTAATTTTTAAATGAGTATTTTTTTTATATAGATTTTTTATGAGGAGGAATATGTAATTTATTGAGAAATTATATTATAAATATAAATATTTTTTAGATAAATTTTTTTAATAGAAAAAAGAGTCATTGTTTACTCTTTTTTTTTTTTTTTTTTTTTTTTTTTTTAGAGTTCAATGACACACTAAACTAAAAATTATATTTTATTGGATAATTTTGGGGAAGTAGTTAGAATGGTGATTGTGGAGAAACCCTCATAAACGTTCATTAATGGCTTTTCATGATATTTGAAAAGATTAATAAATCCCAAATTTTTACATATGATATTTAATTTCACAAAAGAAAATGCTTATAAAAGGATTATTCAATAAATTTTATAAAGAAAATGAAAAGTCTTCAATATGTTTACATAATATTTGATTTCACAAAATTTTATAAATATAAATTTAATAGGAAAATTTCAAAAGTCATTTAACCTAATTACTCCAAATCACGTAAACAACTGATTTGAAGAACTTTGGTAAGCTTATGTGGCATTTTCTAGTGATATACTTTTGTTTTTATATATTATAATAGATGTGATTTTCTGGTAATCAAAATTGTGTTTAGTCATTTGGTCTCTCGTGTTTACGCTAAACTATAGTTTGATCCTAATTTTTTTTTCAACTATAATAGTCCTTCATCATATTAAAATCAATCGTTACAGGCCAAATTGTCATTCTCTTGCAAGTCTCACAGGCCAAATTGTCATTCTCTTGCAAGTCACAGTGTATAATTGGTCATATGACAGACACATGACCATTTTAAAAGGATAAAAATGTCAATTTTAACTTTCTCACCTACAATCTAACCCTAATATTAAAGAAGAAAAAAAGAGAGAGAGAAAAGAAAATGTTGATTATCTTGAGATTAACGAACAAACTAAATTAATCCAAAATATTCAAAATCCAAATTACTAAAGAATCTAAATTCAATCACAATTCAAATTAACATTGAATTTGAAAACAAAAATTGACATTTTGCCTTTTAAAATTGTTTCTATAAACAGTCTTGCACTATAATTTATCAGAATATGACAATTTTGAATCAAAACGGTTGACAATGATATGATAAGGGATCATAGTAGCAGAAAAAAATATCTAGGATCAAACAATAATTTAACTTTAACATGAGAGATTAAATAGGTTAAAAACCCATTTTTTACAAAATGAAAAAAGAATTTTTCTATTTATTTTCTTTCAATTGGATTATCCAAAGTTAATTTTACAAAAAGAATAACCATTATATTTTTTTAATCATTTGTTTCCATAAGAATGATAAAAATATTTAAAAAGTTCAAACATTTATATCTTACCCCTTAATTTTCATAAATATTAAATTCACTTTTTCTTACAATGAATATTCAAAAGTTAATTTTCTTAGAAAGGAACCTTGAGCTCTTCCTCATCTGTTTCGAAATGACAAGTTTTTAAATTAGAATAATGATCTCTTCATTTCCCACAAAGGAGCATCGTGGTTATCAATATGCATTATTGAGTATATTTTATTTTTCTGGATTACTACTTGAAAATTATTGATATAGACCTGGGTCTATATTCTCACATATGCCTTGTGATCCATATCAATCCAAGTAAATGAAAAAAAAAAATCAAAAGTGTTATCATTTCTTTGTCCCATTGTTTTTTAGACTGGACTGGACTGGTCGATCGAATTAGTCAGATTGTGAATCGATCATTAAACCGGTTTGAAAGATAGCATTGAATCGTTTTTTTATCAAAATCATTCTCTAAATGAAAATTCAGGATGGGTCGAACGGTTGGACCAGTGAACCGGATAGTCTAATACTGAACTTATCGATCTTTCAAAAAATCCAAATTTCAACAAAAAAATAAAATTTAAATATTCTTTAATATTAAATCATTCTTCAATTAAATTATAAATTTACTCATTTAGTTATTTTAAATCAACAAATTTACTCAAAATATACTTCATTATTAAATAAAAAAAAATTTTATAATCTTCAAACTTTACCCATACTAAAAATTATCATTTTTAAATCCCTACAAGATAGAACTTAAGATAATTAATTATAAAAAACTATTAATATCATATCTATAAATTTAACTTCAATATTATTGTAGTATGAAATTATTATATCTTATATTATTGACAATATATATATATATATATATATATGTATCAATAAGAAATAATATTTTTATTTTTTATATAATATTATTACTTTAATTATGATTCAATTGCAATTCAATTGCGATTGGACCATTAAACCGTGAACCAATAACTTTTACAATTCGATGTCCGAGTCCAATTTTTAAAACATTGCTTTGTCCCACCAAAAAGTGCATCCACCTTTTGGGCAATTTATATGGCATAGCTCAATATGAGCCATAAAGTCCATGTGTGGGGTGTGGATCTAGGTCCATATCATAATTTTCCTTATTACTTAATATTTTAAAACTTTTTATGATATTCATAAAAAGTATTCTTTTCGTTTGAAATTAAATGTCTCAATTTGATTTTATTAAAATTTAAGGAGTGCATTTGACTCTTCATGAAGTTACTATTTTATCCTCTCTTTAATGTAATTAGTAGTGAGATTTTTAGGTTGGTGAAGGTCAATCTTTATATCAAGGAGGTGTTTATGAGACTTTAGACTAAAAAACTATTTATTTTTGAAAATGGGACATTTATTTTCAGACAATGTAAAATAGAAATAGGAATATTCTAGTTCGGATAGAGATAAAAAGAATAAAAAATAGAAAAAAAAAAAAAGGAATTCAGATCGGTGGAACATGGCATGTTGAGTTACCTTTTTTTAAGTTGAAGTTTTATAAAAATGAATTGAATGTCCATATGCATTTTGAGGTCTTCGCGATTAAATTTTTCATCCCTTATATTAATTAAAATTTTATAAAGAAATTAACATTACAATATTAAAAAGGAACAAAGTCAAATTTTTTCCTTTAAAATTTATGCAAATCAAAATGAAATATTTAATGTCACGTAAAGAGAGTATTAAATACTTCCTCCGTTAGGAATTGAATAGACACATTTTGGTTTTTTGGACCGGATCAGGAACCGAACCTATGATCGGCTCGATCCAGAGCGAAGAACCAAAGAAGATGAAAATTGGCCTCGGTTGTTCAGATAACATTGAGCCTGTGGGTTCAACCGATGAACCGTTGGACCGGTTGACTAGTAACCAAATCAATCGATTTCCTTAAAAAAAAATTTTGTGACTAAATTCATAAAATTAAAAACTTCAGACACAGAATTGATAAATAAACAAGTTCATTTCCTAATTTTGACCTAAGCCTTCTTTTTTTTTTTTTTTCTTCGTCTTCTTCTCTCCACGTTCAACTAGACGACCCTACTGGGACTTCTGCTCTCTACTCAACTCTGTCTTTGACGACTTCTTCTCAACTCCGTTTTAGCTCCGGCAGCATCTCCAACTTCGGTCCAGCGATGGTAACTTTTTGCAGTCTCTTTTTCCAGTGTCAGCAGCAATTCCAATCGATTTCGTCCCCGACACAGGTAAATCGTAACCTTTTTTAAAATTTTTTGTTTTGGTTTTTTTCATTTCTCTTTGGTTCAGTTTTTTAATCGCTGTTTCTGGGTCCTTTTAGTTTTAGCTTATTTAATGTGTGAATTGTTTTTATTTATTAACTAATATATATAATTAGGGTTGCGCTATTCAACTTATATAAGTCTGCAAAATTTGATTAAATTGCTGAGGCCATTGTGTTTGTTGATGTTCAATTAAGAAAAATATGGCTAACTGGCTCATTTGTTTTTTTATCAGTATATTTTTTTTTTGTTGTATTTGTTTTTAACTGGCTAACTGTGTTTGTTGAGGCCATCTGCGTTTGTTTGTGCTTATTGATTGTCAAAGAAAAGGACAAAGAGGCTCTGCAAAGAAAACTTAGAAAATAAGCTCCAAACAATCCTTATGATTTCTATTTATAAATTAATGTCTTTTCTCTTGTCTCTGTTTTTAATTTTGTTAATTTTTTTCTTTTTATTAACAGATCATTGGAAATGAATTCATCTGCCAAAGATAGCTCAACACCTCAACTTCAAGCATCTATTCCATCTTATCAGGCTTCTATTGGGAGTGGGAGAGGTAAATTTGATATTGCTTGGAATCATATAAATCGTGTCGTTGATGGAAAGAATATCTTCACTTGTTTATATTGTGGGTTTAATGGTAAAGGTGGTGACATTTATAGGATGAAATAGCATTTAGCTTTAAAAAAAGGACAAGTTATGTCTTGTTTAAAGGTTCCACCTAATGTAAAATTTCAAATGATGAATTCTCTTGATGACATTGTCAAAAAGAAAAAAAGAGGTTATAAAGAAGTATGATTTTGAGAATCCTTATGGACCTAATGTTGCAAACTCTGAAGATGATGATAATGATGCAGAAGAAATATTCCATGCAAATGTTACTAAGGGTAATACCAAATTGAAACTTAGTGCATCTAAGTCAAGAAAAGGGAAAGTAAGGGGCAAATAGATAACTTTTTTGCTCCAAGAGCAATCCTAGGATCTCAACTAACTTTAAAAACTGTGTTTGCAAGTAAAGAGGTTGTTCATAGAGCACAAATGGCAGTTGCAAGGTTCTTTTATGATACTTGCTTGCCTATTAATGCTTTCAAGTCCATCTACTTTCATAAAAATGTTTGATATCATGACTTCTATAGGTCCAGATTTTAAAGCTCCTACATATCATCAATTAAGAGTTACTTTATCGAATGATGCAAAAGAGAATTGCAATTATTTGTTGATTCTATGAGAATGGAGTGGGAAAATGGAGTGGGTGTACTCTAATAGGTGATGGTTGGACTGATACTAGACAAAGGACGTTAATAAACTTTCTTGTTTATTGTCCTCATGGTACTATTTTCTTGAAATTTGTTGATGCTTTTGACATTGTGAAGATTGCACAAGCTTTATTTGAACTGTTTAAAGAAGTTATTGAATAGGTTGGTGTGGAAAATGTTGTTTATATAAAACTGACAATGGAGCAAATTATGTGGCTAATAGAAAATTAATTAATGATGCTTATCCTTCAATTAATTGGTCTCCATGTGCTGCTCATTGTTTGAATTTGCTATTACATGACATTTGTAAGTTGAGTCATGTAATGTTTCTTGTTGAGAAAGGTTCTACAATAACTAAATTTGTTTATAATCATAGATTTTGGTTGAGTCGGTTGAGAAAAAGAAATGATTTGACTGAAATTGTCCATCCAGGTGCTTGCTACCACTTTCATTTCTCTTCGCAATCTTCATAGACCTGTGCATGACTTGAGGGCTTTGGTAACTTGTAAAGAGTTTTGTGATTCAAAACCTTTTAGAAAAAATAAAACAAAGGAAGTGGTTTCAATTATTTTGGATAAAAAGTTTTGAAATGATTGTCATGTTATTGTTAAAATAGTTTAGCTTTTGATAAGGTTGTTGAGAATTGTTGATGGTGATAAGAAACCTTCTTTGGGTTATGTATTTGATGGCATGCATAGAGCACGAAAGGCAATTAAAAAGATATTCCACCATAATAAAAAGTTCTACAATGTTTATACAGATATCATTAAAAGAAAATGGGATATGCATTTGAAGAAAAATATACATGCTGTTGAATATTGGTTGAATTCTTCTTTTCAATATGATCGGGATAATTTCTGTGATAAAGCATATGTCAAGGATGGTTTGATTGATGTTGTTACGGAAAAAGCAATGGATAGTTGGAGTAAAATACTTCAAGAAAGTATTATTTTTAGAGACTAACTAGATATGTTTGGTTCTGTGGCATCTCAAAAAATAATAAAAGAATTTCTGCCAAGTAATATTACGTGATTGCTTCACTATATCTTTCAATTCTTTCTTTTTAAATTCGTTTGTAATTTTTTTACCTTTTATAGATGAGTGGTGGAAAATGTTTGGTTATGCCGCTCTAGATTTAAGGATGTTGGCAATTTGTATTTTGGGTCAAACAAATAGTTCATCTGAATGTGAAAGGAATTGAATTGTGTTTGAAAGAATACACACTAAAAAGAGAAATAGATTGGAACATCAAAGACTTAATGACCTTGTCTTTGCTCATTATAATTTGAAGTTGAAAAATAGGTAAATATTTACTTTCTTTTGTCATTGATTATTCTTTTAATTCTTTATTCCTTATAACTCATGTCTTATAATTTTTTATTTGATAATAGGTTTTTGGTTAAAGAGAAAACATTTGATCCAATTGATTTTGAAAGTATAGAATCCACTGACTATTGCATTTTTGAGGATGTGAATGATGAACCATCAACCAATGTTTGAAAAAATTGAGAAAATGATATATGAGGAGTTTGAGGAACCAAGTTTACAAAGGAAATGTCATCGTGAAGGTAACTAACTTCATTTCTTTGCAAAATTGTTAATTAAAATAATATACAATTTTTTATTATTCTAGCATAAACCATTATATGTCTTTTTTATTTGTAGATAAACAAGATGATGATTGTTTTGAAGTAGAAGATATTGGGAATGATATTGATCTTTCAAGCATGGATCAATTAGCACAAGAGCCACTAATGTTTGGCATTGAAGTTGGAATTGAAAGACATTTGAAAATTTGTAACTTTTTAAGCGGTAAGAACCAAGAATTTAGAATGACTTTATCTTGTAATGGTTAATGCGATGAGATTGGTAATGACTTTTGTAATATTTTGTTATTCGTGATGATGTTGAACTAAGATTTTTCCTTTTCAATCATGTAATAACTTATGGATTTGTATATGTTTTGGACTTTATGATGTTTGGAATTTGTGTTTTACCTTGCAATTTGTAAATTCTAAGATTTTCTATATCTAGGATTCTTGATTTCAATGAAAAATGAGATCATGAGAGGTTTTTTTATAAATTCTTTATATTTGTAGGTTTTTATGGTTAGTTATAAACTAATACTAAATTATCTCATGTTCTTTTCATTTATTTTATGCATATATATATATATATATATATATATATTGTTAATTTGAGAATAAATTATATTATTTTGATATATTTCAATCTATAAAATAAATATTTTTAATTATTAAATTAACCAATTCCATTGCGATTGAAGCGTTGAACCGTGAACCAGTAATTTTTCCCGTTTGATGACCCGTCTGGTTTTGAAAAAATTGGTCCATATTTCCATTTTGAGTTGTCCGAAAATGAATGTTTCATTTCCTAAATTATTTAAAACTTTTTTAACAAATTGATATTGTTAAGTTAACTGATTTTCTTAAATTTTATGAAAGTCAAAATGAAACATTCAATTCCTTATGGAGGGAGTAATATTTTGATTCATGATTTACGATTTAATATTTAAAAATTATATAATATGCCAATTCAATGGTTTCTACATAGTTATATCTGAAAATGTAATTTAATAATATTAATAATTATCATTATTGTTCACTAAAATGAGTCGAATGAATTTTACATTCTTAAAATTTAAATTTATTGAATACTAATGGTAATCAAGAAGATGTAACTCAACAATCTCACACAATCCACCTCAATTAATTCAAATATATAAAAAAAAAATCTTTCGATTTAACTCAAATTTTAAAAATTTTTAGAAGATATTCCCAAAGCAGAATTTTATCTTTATGTATATATTTTTTTCACAATTCATTAGATTTATTTATTTTATTCTATCGGTGATTGCCGATTCAAAATCATGATATTTCTGATTATATTATCTTGTTTTAAAATCACATATGTCACAAGGGCATTTATTTCCATTATTTCTATGTCGATTATCATTTTTTATATAGGTTTAGATAATATCTATGTCTATGATCGTTTTCAAAATTTTCGGAAATCAAAAAGTTATAATAACGGTTTTTATCATAATAGTAATATTGGTTATATCGAC
>JAOXNR010025122.1:0-24673 GCA_028571225.1 Parsonsia alboflavescens | reverse complement strand
TTCAATTTGGGATCCAGTGGATCGAATTTGGGATTGAGGCTAAAAGAAATCAATGTCGGCAGTTCGGAATTCAGACGGAACAAGGATGAATGTTGAAAAAAAAGACCCCCTTAGCCCGTGGTCAGCCCTTCCCAAGTCCAGCCCAACCCCCTTAATTGTGGGCCTAGCCCCTTAAAGCCCACATAAAAATATTTTGTATCCAGCCTAGCCCATATGTGAAGGGGGCCCATAGGTCCCCATGGACCCAGGCCCAAATTGATAGGTGTAGTGGTTCCCTTGCGCTGTTCCTGAGGATGATGAGAAAGATCTCGAGGTCGAGGGCCAAATACTTTAATATTTCTTTAATCTTTTTCCTTCCAATATTACTCCGACGCATGTTTTTCAATTCTTGAGTGCTTCGCAGGAACCAACATCCCTCGTAGAAGGTTTATCAAATTGAGAGCAGTGATGATGACCGATGTTTTCAGAACGGATCAGTCATTCAATCGGAAAAATTACTAATTCACGATTCAATGATTTAACCGTAATTGAATCAGTTAATTTTAAAATTAAAAATTATTTATTTTATAAGTTAAAATATATCAAAATAATATAGTTTATTCCAAATATCAACCTAAATGGGCCTAAAGCCCCATGCCCTGAATACCCGAAAGTTAGACTCACAGAGTCAACGAGGATACGTGGGTAGCGACTAGCTACCATCGACCTCCCAGGTCACCAACCTCCTAAATGAGCTCAAGCAATGGTATTACCAGACTCCAACCTTTGACCTGGTAAGCTCCAATCCGACTCATAAATCTTCCATGTCACGAGCAACGGTGCAGGACTCCTTGCAACTCCTGTATCACCAGAAGAGATGTTCAAGACTCTCAACACCCACGGGAAGGTCGCAAAGTTGGTTTGAAGGTCGGTTAGTAAGCTTGTAGCTCTCAACAGAGACGTGAATGACAAGATATCTCGTTCAAGGGAAACTCCACGATTCTGGAAGTAATTGGCAGTAACGGACTTTCTCCTTTACTTAATGAAAATACACAATCAGTCTACGGAGGGCTGAGGAATTCTGAGGAACACACAACAGAATAGTCTCCTTGAGAACTGTTCTTACCCTAGATTACTCTCAGAATATTGACTTAGACATTGGAGCTCTGTCCCGGGCGACAGCCCACTTCGGTGATCGTATCTCTTCATTTTCTCAGGTTGCTAACTGCGGAAGACATTAGGATCTATGAGGTGACTTGGAGTTCATTTTGGAACCCCATCATTTCTGGCTCTGTCTATGGGAAGATGGGAAAAAAAAAGCCTAGCTTTCTGAGGTAGAGTTGGATAAGGAGAATGACCAAGGGAAACAGGGGCCAGTTACACCAGCTAAGCCCACGACGAGTAGTCTTCATTGTTCCAAGCGACTACAGGGAATACACGCCTGATTCAACCTATTCGATGTTGTCGGGCACGTTTCCCAACTCTATTGGCCCGAGCTCGGATCGGGCCTAAATTTGACTGGGTGACCCGGAACGGCCCAACGATCACCCTTATGTCATGATGTGGGGCCTTTTTTGGCCATCCGAAGTCGTCTTGATGGAGTTTCGGGAGTTTTTATGTTTTTCGGGTGTTCTAGTAATTCGTTGTTTTTTTTGGGGTGTTTTTTTTTTTTTTTGGTCTTTTCCGAATAAGCCTATGTTTGTTTTTTCGAAAAGGTTTAGGTTTTGATTAGGTTATTTAAGGGTGACTTCTCTGTTGAAGAGGCAGCTTTTGTTGTTTTGACGTTATTCAATGAGATTTCTCCTTTTCGATTTTCTCAGGAACATTGTCGTTTTGTTCTTGAATTTCATTTCCAAAGACAACTTTCGAGTGAGTTTATTATAGGGAAGAATTATCAGCCTTCCATAATTCTGTCTACGTCAGTTGGTATCAGAGACGAGATCCAAGATGTCAGGAGGGAATGTAGATCCTACCGTAGCTGCGATCTTGGAAGAACTGCACAGAGGTCAAGAATCACAAGTGAAGGAGAGGGAAGATCGTGATCAAGCCATGCAGCAGATCTTGGAGAATCAGAACCAACAAATGCAGACTTTGAACTAGATAATGCAGCAGTTGGTAGTGAACGAATGACCTGCACCACAAGAACCTGTTGGAAGGCAAGAGGAACAAGTTGGCAAAGTTGATGAGGAATTCGAACTGCTAGCGAGAGAACAACTTCCTAGGGTTTTCCCAAGGGGCGGAAGAGGCGGCTACGGAAAAGGTGGCAGAAATCAGCACCCTACCCTAGGATTTTCGATCGCGAACCGTATGTTCCATGATGGGATCTCAGGTTTAAGCTGGAAGTTCCCTAATTTACTAGAAGTCTGGCGCGAAAAGAATTTCTGGATTGGATGAGTGCCGTGGATGAAATCTTCTCGTTAAAAGAGGTCCCGCTCGACAAGAAGGTAGCATTGGTGGCAATTCGGTTTAAGGATAGGGCTGCGGTGTGGTGGCAATCCTTTATATATCAGCGCTATCTGGACGGCCTTCCTGTCATGGATGATTGGTTAGAACAAAAAATGGAGATGCGCCGTGAGTTTTTACCTTTCAATTATCGCTTGATACTTTTTCAGAACTTGCAGAGTTTGATGCAGGGTGTGTGACACAGTCGGAAACAGAATCTGAAGATTTGTTCTTGTTCAGAAACTTGCAAAACAAGGAACGAAAATAAAACCTGATCCAATTTTCCTTCTAATCAAACTTCAACGCAAGTAGTTAGAAAACGAAAATTAAAATCAAACTAAAACAAATTTTCGAAGTAGTCAGAAATCACAAAGCCGAAAAGAGGCAACTTTAATTTATCAAAACTATCTCTTCCAACTCTTAGGTATTCATCCTTATTTATAATAGTAGGAGCTCTGTGTTCCTAATCAGACTAGGAAATAGAATCCAAGTAAACTACCAAAGCTAAAAATTGTTTTCCTAATCAGACTAGGAAATTAAAAAAAAAATCAGGAAGAAAACAATAAAAAAAAAAAACAAATTTTTAAATAAAATTCTATCTATTTAAAGAAGTAAAATTATTAAAAAATCCTAATCTTGCTCGGCTACTTGTACTGTGTCAGACTCCCCCTCTTGAAGAGAGCTTGTCCTCAAGCTCGCGTGTCTGCATAGAAGAGAGAAAAATGTTGCACATTGAATGCATTGGAGATATTGTAACCATCTAGTAGCTCGAGCTTGGTTCTCCAGGATTTGTTGCATGGCTCGGTCAAGCTCTTCCCTACCACTACGCAACTCTTCCAAGATCGTAGCCACAGTCGGATCCATGTTTCCTCTTGACATCTCGGATCTTGGCTTTGATACCAACTGACGCAGTCAAAAACAGAATCTGAAGATTCGTTCTTGTTCAGAAACTTGCAAAACAAGAAATGAAAATAAAACCTGATCCAATTTTCCTTTTAATCAAACTTCAACCCAAGTAGTTAGAAGACGAAAATTAAAATTAAACGAAAACGAATTTTTGAAGTAGTAGAAAATCGCAAAGCTGAAAAGAGGAAACTTTAATTTATCAAAACTGTCTCTTCCAACTCTTAGGTAATCATCCTTATTTATAATAGTAGGGGTTCTGTGTTCCTAATCAGACTAGGAAATAGAATCTAAGTAAACTACTAAAGCTAAAAATTGTTTTCCTAATCAGACTAGGAAATAAAAAAAAAAAAATCAGGAAGAAAAAAATAATAAAATAAAACAAATTTCTAAATAAAATTCTATCTAATTAAAGAAGTAAAATTATTAAACAATCCTAATCTTGCTCGTCTACTTGTACTGCATCAGTGCGAGTTGTGTACAAGAATACACGTTGGAATTCTATCGGATGATTGCAAGGAACTAGCTTCATGAGACGTTAGAGCAACTTGTGGCACGTTGCTTGCATGGCCTTCGACACACCTTTGGGAACATCACTGAAGCGCAGACGAAAGCTAAAGTGGTGGAAAGGAGTTTGGCTAGGGTTGTCGGAAGAAGTATGACATTCAGCAGAGGGTTTTCCAACCCTCCCCAAAACACGATGACGGTTGCCAATCCTTCTTCGTCCAGAGGTTTTTATTCCAAATTGGTGGAAAGGAGCTTGGCTAGTTTTTATTCCATCCAGTCGACAGGGGAAAACAGCAGTGCAACCGAATCAAGGATCGAGGCATGTTCAAAACCGTCCACCAACTAATAAGGCGAATGTCTTTTGTCATCGTTGTCAGCAGAAAGGACATTATGCCTATGAGTGTTCCAGGATTCGATCTCAGTTGTTGATCCAAGATGGCGCAGAAGGGGAATTCGTAGGAGAAGATGTTGTTGATGAGTTGGAAGAAGGCGAGGAGTGTGTGGTTAAGCTAGAGGACGTCCGAGGAGATTGCTTGGTTTTACTGCGAATTTGTTTAGCACCTAAAGCCATTGAGGATTGGAAGCGTCGAAACATATTCAGCACCCGCTGCACCATTAATGGCAAGGTCTGCCGAGTCATTATAGATATGAGAAGCTGTGAGAATGTGGTTTCGCAGGAAGCCGTGCAAAAGCTTCAATTACTGAAAGAACCTCACACCAAACCTTACAAGCTAGAAAGGAGAAGGAAGTTCTGGTAAATCAGAGGTGCAGAGTGGAGTTTTCGATTGGGCCGCAGTATAGCCATGTTGTTTATTGTGACGCGGTGCCTATGGACGCCGCACACTTGCTGTTAGGCAGACCTTGGCAATATGATAACAAGGTTTTGTATGATGGTTTCACTCACTGCTACACCGTTAAAAGAGGACCTAAGAATGTCGTGTTGCAACCAATGCTCGATAGCTTTATAGAGGGAAAGAAGACCATCATCTGCTTGCTACGTAAGGAGTTCGAGGAAGAGTTTTGGGAAGCCGAGGTCTGTTTTGCTTTATTGTCGACTACATTAGCAGCTACGACAGATAAGAACAAGGAAATTATGGTGCTGAAAAGGGTGAGAGGAGTTCTGGATGAATGTGAAGATTTGCTCCCAGAAGAGTTGCCGCAAGGCTTACCATCCATGCGTGATATATAGCATCAAATTGATTTAGTCCCGGGATCCATTCTCTCGAACAAAGCTCATTACAGACTCTCTCCACAGCAACATGACGAATTGAGGCGCCAAGTAACTAAGTTTCTTGACAAGAGGTATATCTGAGAGAGTATCAATCCCTACGCTATACCTGCTTTATTGGTGCCAAAGAAGGATGGTAGCTAGAGGATGTGCGTTGACAGCCAAGCCATAATCCGCATCACGGTTAAGTACCGTTTTCCAATTCCAAGACTTGATGATATACTGGATTAGCTTAGCGGGGCGATAGTTTTTTCGAAAATTGATTTGAAGAGTGGCTACCGTCAAATACGGATTAAGCCAGGAGATGAATGGAAGACAGCTTTCAAAACTAAAGATGGGCTTTTCGAATGGGTGGTTATGCCATTTGGTCTCTCGAACATTCAAGCACATTCATGAGAGTCATGAATCAGGTATTGCGACCTTATTTGAATAGTTTTGCCATGGTTTATTTCAATGACATACTAGTATATAGTCGGACGGAGGATGAACACTTGCAGCATTTGCGGTTGATTCTAGCGACACTATGGGAGCATAGCCTGTATGCCAACCGTAAGAAGTGTGTTTGGTTTACGGATATTCTAGTCTTTCTGGGGTTTGTAGTTTCGGCAAAGGGAATTCATCCCGAAGAAGCAAAAGTGCGAGCTGTCCGGGAATGGCCTATACCACGAAGTGTTATGGAGGTCAGGTCCTTTCGTGGGTTGGCTAGTTTCTTTCGGCGTTTCATCAAGGATTTCAGTGTGCTCATGGCTTTTTTGACGGATCTGTATAATGCGAAGGAGTTCTTATGGACAGAAGAATTACAGAGAGCATTCAAAGTGATCAAAGACAAACTCACCAGTGCACTTGTGCTAGCATTACCAAATTTTGAGAAGATCATTAAGATTGATTGTGAAGCTTCAAAGGTTGGAATTGGAGTTGTCTTGAGCCAGGAAGGAAGGCCTGTTGCATTTTTAGGAGACAAACTAGGCGCAGCTAAACTGAATTATTCAGTTTAAGATGTTGAGTTCTATGCTATTGTGCGAGCACTTCAGGACTGGCGACATTATCTCATTGAAAGGGAGTTCGTGCTCTATTCGGAAAATCAAGCTTTGAAGTTTCTTCAGGGACAGCACAAACTTCATGACCGACATGCCAAGTGGATAACTATGCTGCAAGAATTCACTTTCACCCTCAAGCACAAGTTGGGTGTTATGAATAAGGTTGCGGATGCTTTGAGTAGACATCATTCCCTGCTTACTATGATGAAGATTGTTGCTTTGGGTTTCGAAAGCTTGCGTGAGGATTTGCAGAGTGATGCTGACTTCAGGCGAGTAGTTGAAGATGTGGAGCAGCAACTAGTTAGCGATTTCATGCTCCATGATGGGTATCTTTTCCAAGGTAATTGCTTGTGCATTCCTGATACATCATTACGTCCTTTAATTATCCAGGAATTGCATGCTCAAGGTCACTTCGGCAAGGATAAGACAACAGGCCTGATTAAGCAGTGATTCTATTGGCCTAGTATTGACAAAAGTGCCCAGAATTTTGTAAAGAAATGCAACATTTGCCAAGTATAAAAAAGAAGTAGTAGCAATCAAGGATTATATAATCCATTGCCGATTCCAGACGAGCCTTGGACGGATGTGTCCATGGACTTTGTGTTAGGTTTGCCGCTGACACAGCGGGGATTTGGCAGTATTTTAGTTGTGGTCGACCGTTTCAGTAAAATGGCAGTGTTTATGGCTTGTAAATCGACTATGGATGCTAGCTGCATAGCTGATTTATATTTTGGCGAGGTAGTTAGGCAGTTTGGTTTACCCAGGACTATTTTGTCTGACAGGGATACTAAATTCATGAGCCATTTCTGGCGAGAACTTTGGAAGAAGTTGGAGACGACATTGAAGTTTCGTAGTCCCTATCATCCTCAGATGGATGGGCAGACCGAAGTAGTGAATCGTACGTTGGGAAATATGCTCCGGGAGCAGGTCAAGACATTTGGTACTTGGGATTCTCTTCTTCCGAAGATTGAGTTTGAATTCAATCGTTCGACTAATCGGTCTACTCAGTACTCCTACTTTCAGATTGTGTATGGCAGGAACCCAAGGAGTCCAATTAACCTTGCAATGCTAGATTCTGGTACTGTTTCCAAGAAAGTTGAAGAGTGGCTGGTTGATTTGTAGCAAGTTGATGTGACCATCAAGTCCAACTTGGAAAACGCCTATGCTAGTTACAAAGAATATATGGATCAGACTCGCAGGGATGTGCAGTTTGAGGTTGGAGACCTCGTGTGGGTGACGTTGACCAAAGAACGATTTCCGTTGGGCACGTATCATAAGCTTAGTGACCGGAAAATTGGCCCTTGTCAGATTTTGGAAAAGTTCGGAGCTAATGCTTATAGGCTCAAGTTGCCGAATGATCTTAGTATTTCTAATGTTTTGAATGTGCAACATTTGTCTCATTTCCATGGAGACAATCTGAGATTGAGGACAAACTCTGCGGAAGAGGGAGAGCCTGATGTAGAGCTGGATAAGGAAAATGACCAAGGGAAACAGGAGCCAGTTACACGAGCTAAGCCAACGACAAGTAGTCTGTGTAGGTCCAAGTGACTGCAGGCAAATAGGGCCTGATTTGGCCTGTTGGATGTTGTCGGGCATGATTCCCGAGGTGGCTGGCCCAAGTTTGGATCCAGTAGAATGCCTCACTGTGGCAAGCCATCCAGTAGAATGCAACCGCGCACTGGCGAAACAGTGCTAGAAATGCTACCACGGGCATGGGCTGCAGACGATAATAATTTGAGGCCTGTCACGCAACAGGACCAACAGCGGCCAACATAATCTAGCCCATCCAGGAGGGAACTAGCCAGCCCTCCACTTGGGTAAGAATGGCCAGAGCAAGAACACCCTGATCCCATTGCCAATGGCAATAATTCCAGGTTGCCCAAGCCGCAGAGATTCTGGAGGACATAGATATCGATGCTGACTGACCTCCTGGAACGAATGGTGGCGGCCCTAGAGGGGATTTCCAGCATAGGAGAGTACGTATACATTGGACGTACTCCAGTTCCTTCCTGGAGGGATTTGTGACCACCCAAAGGCCAAGCTGGACATAACCAGCCAAACCAACTACAACCTTCAGAAGTAACAAACGGCCTTTGACCTGATGAACAAGATCGAGAAGTAGGTCAAGAACAAGAAAGGTCACGGAAGGGAAGAACCCAGCCTGTGACTGACCTTAGAGAGACCCTCAACAATGGAAGGGCTATGATTTAAGAGACAAGCTCAACCAAGTAGCCATATCACAGGGTCAAGGACAGGATGCTGTCCCTGAGGAGCAGGGGAGCTTGCTACGAACTCCTCTTTGAGAAAGGATGCCTCCTCGACGTAGCCTGATCAAAATGAAAGGCGATAACGCTAGAAGGGTAGCCCATAATTAATTGAGGAGAGAAACTCATCCAGCCAATGAGGACTAACAGAGAAATGTGGATGCTATCGAGCCTTCACCGTTTGTCCATAGCTTCCACGCCGCTTTGATGCTGCCAGGATTCAAATCCCCACACTTGGAGGCGAAATATGATGGTATAGGGGAGCCTCAACAGCACATTGATGAATATGTCTCCTACATGGAGATGTTCGAGTACCCCGACCATGTCAAGTGTAGAGCCTTTCGATCGACACTGACCAAAAAGGCCCAATCCTGATTCGTGGGCATCCCTGAAGTAAGCATCTTAAGCTGGACATAGCTGAAAGAGCTGTTTCCAAAGAAATATCAGAGCAGCACGAGGTGCACAAAAGATATCAATGAGGCAGGTGAGGAATAGCAGATGCTATACCTCACATGATGCTACTACAGTTGCTTTAATGATGAGGCAGGTGAGGTATAGCAGTAGATTATGCCATTTACATCACTGCCTCAAACAAGGTTTGCAAGAGGGGTATGTAGACCTCACGCTGGCCGAGGAGAAGTAAAAACCATCAAGGAGCTACAGAAACTTCTTGAAAAACTGATAAAGGCTGAGGAGATAGTTGTCTAGGAGAAGATCCCTGGCTTTGCCTCAGCCATTGAAAGAGACAACAAGGGGAATCCAAGGAGCCCACAAAAATCAAAGAGGGATAAGAAAGACCCTTAATCAAAAGGAGGGACCTCAGATAAGAGGAGGAAGACCATCGTTAACCTCGTGACCACCCCTCTCAAAACGTCAAGAGCAGAAACCCTGGTGGTCATGGAGAAAAGAGAACTCTTGAAGCTGCCCAGGCCTCTCAACAGTCCTGTGGCCAAAAGAGACCCAGATAAGTTTTGACAGTACCGTAAGGACCATGGCCACCTCACCGAAGATTGCTTTGACCTCAAGCGGGAGATCGAGAGGCTGGTGAGGAAGGTCATTTGCAAGAATTCTTGGCTAAGAATGTGAGCCCTACGAATCCACCTCCAGCGACCCCGCACAACTAGCGACACCTAGTTGGTGAAATAAATGCCATCAAAAGGAGGTCCAAGTGAGCTCGAGGGGAAGATTCAGAACCCCTGATAGTGTCTCTTTTGATTGGCGACTTCCTAGTATGTAAAATACTGGTGGACACTGGGAGTGCTGTTAATGTCCTATTTCGCAAGGCATTCGACCAGATGGGGATTGACAAGAGCTCAGTGATAAGGTTAGACACTGCTCTGACCAACTTCAACGGCAACACAACCTATGCTGATGGGATTCTCCGAGTCCTAACTACAGTCTTTGTGAGTGGCAAAGGGGTCACTAAGGTCATGGATTGGATGGTGGTCGATGCCCCTGGAACTTACAATGTAATCCCAGGCAAAAGGGGGGTCATGGATCTGAGAGCGAAAATCTCTTTTCTCAACTGTAGCATGAAATTCCAAGTCGGGGACACCCAGATTACCCTCAAGGGAGAGAAACAACTGGCTACTTAATGTCACCTGGCTGAAGGTAACGAGAAGAGCTCGGTGGAGCTCAAGTAGGAGGAATGTATTGACCTTCCGAAAGAGGATGAGAACCTCCGGATTTTGGTCACTGGTAAAGGAGAGAGTTTTCCTTATCCCGAAGTTCCCAGAGAAATGGATCAAAATTGGACAGTTATTACCTCCAAGGATTAAAGGGAAGCTTGTGGATTCCCTCCAAGAGTACCTGAGGGTCTTCGCTTGGCAACCTAGTGACCTTGAAGGAGTGGACTGAAAAATTGCTGAACACAAGGTCGGGCTCAAGCCGGGGGTGGTCAAGCCAGTGAAACAGAAGGGGAGGACCTTCGCCCTCGAGTGCATTGAGGTCATAGCTCGAGAAGTCCAACCTCTTCTCGACGCAGGAATTCTGAAAGAGGTGATATACCTTGAATGGTTGGCCAACCCAGTTGTAGTCACAAAGAAAGAAAGGACATGGAGGATGTGTGTGGATTTCACCACACTTAACAAGTACTGCTAGAAGGACTCCCATCAACTTCCAAGTATCGATCAGATGGTACATTCTACAACTGGATATTAGTGGTTATGCTTCCTGGCTGCTTACAAGGGATACCACCAAATTCCAATGGCTACTGAAGACATGGAGAAAACCTTGTTCATCACAGAGGTTGGAACATACTGTTATACCCCATTCGGCCTGAAAACTATAGGGGTAGAGTTCTAGTGAGCTATGCACAAAGTCTTCAAAAAACAACTCGGGAGGAACATCGAGGTCTACGTGGATGACATTATGATCAAGTCCAAGACCTCAAAAGACTTTAATACGGAGAAGTGCCCACATGAAGCTCAATCCGGAGAAGTGCACCTTCGGAGTCTCGGCAGGTAAATTCCTTGGCTTCATGATCTCGAAAGAGGCATTGATACCAACCTAGACAAGATCAAAGCCTTGTTGGATATGGAGCCTCCCGGAAACCTCAAGGAGGTACAGAGTCTAGTAGGTAAGATGGTAGCACTGGGACGCTTCTTTAACAAAATGGCGGACAAAGGGGAAAAATTTTATGACTCCATAAAGAAGCTAAAGGACTTCCAATAGACAGAGGACTACCAAGCTGCATTCATTAAGTTGAAAGACTTCCTGGGAAAACCTCCTCAACTCGTATCTCCAAGGTCAGGAGAAGAAATCTTCATGTACTTAACTGCAACGGAAAAGGCAGTTAGCTCAGTACTATTAGTAGAAAGGTCAAGTCAGCAATTTCCTGTTTACCATGTTAGTTGACTGCTCTAAGGTCCAAAGACTAGATATTCGGACCTCGAGAAGTTCTTGTACCCCATTATCATCACTTCAAGGAAGTTAAAGCCTTATTTTGAAGCTTACCCGATAATAGTTCTAACCAATTTACCACTAAAGCAAGCTCTGGTAAAGCTTGAACTATGGGGCAGAACAATGAAGTGGTTTTTCGATCTCTCGGGATATCAAATCAAATTTGAGCCAAAGAAGGCCATCAAGGCTCAAGCTCTCTCAGACTTCGTAGAAGACGCACTAGAGCTCCACTAGAGCGCACCAGTACTTGTGAAGATAAAATTTAGACCATGTATACAGATGGCTCACGGAGAAAGAAAATTTAGGTGCAGGAATAATACTGATCAGCCTTGAGGGAGTGAGAATCCCTTAGTCTAAGAAATACAACTTCCCAATCTTGAATAATGAATTCGAGTATGAAGCTCTCTTAGCAGGCCTAAGACTTATAAGAGCTCTCAAAGTGGAAAGACTGTATGTCAAAACCGACTCACAAGTCGTAGCCAGCCAAGTCGCTGGAGAATATGAATCTAGAGAAGATAACATGATAAAATATCTCAAAAGAGCAAGGGATATATTATCTAAGCTCGACTACTTCGTCATCAAGAAAATTCAAAGAGTAAAATTTAGAAGCAGACACACTATCCAAAGTATAGCGATAGGTAGTTGATGCTGAGCTGCTCATGGAACAATTACATTATCCTAGCATAACTCAAGAGGAGAGTTTGGTTATAGAGGATCAGGCAGACTGGAGATATCCAATCTACAGATTTCTCAAGCATGGCGACCTCCCACGGTACTAAAAGAAGCTCGCTAAGTGTGAAGATGGGCAACTCGCTACGTTCTAATAGGAGATGACGAGGTATACATAAGGTCATACACATGGCCATTGCTCATATGCTTCAGTCCGGGAGAAGGACAATATGTCATTGAAGGGGTACACATCGGAATATGTGGATCACACATAGGAGCAAAGACTCTTGCCAAGAAAATCTTGAGGACATGATATTATTAGCCCTCAATGGTCTTAGACATTGAGAAAAACCATATAGAAGTGCACGAGCTGCTAATTGCACGGGAAGAAGTCACACCTGCCACCCACAAGGTACCAATCAGTTATTACATTAGTACCTTTTGATATATGGGGCATTGAAATCCTAGGACCTTTCTCGAAAGGAGTGGTGGGTGTAAAGTTCCTAATTGTCGCTGTGGAGTACTTCACTAGATAGGTTGAAGCAGAGCTAATGTAGTAATTTCATCGCCAAAGGTTCAATCTTTCATATGGAGGAACATTGTATGCAGGTTTGGCATTCCTCGAGCTATCATCTCAGATAATGGGTGGCAATTTGTTGGCAACCCATTCTGGATCTTCTGTGAAAACCTCAACATTGAGCATAGGCTGACTTTTGTAGCTTATCCCCAAGCTAATGGATTAGCCGAGGTCACAAAAAGGACCATCCTGGAAGGACTCAAGAAAAGGCTCACCGAGCTCGAGAAGGAAAGTCACAAACCTAGTTGGCTAGATGAGATCCCAAGTATACTATGGGCATACAGAACCACGCCTAGAAAGGCTCTTGGAGAAACATCATTCAACTTGTGTTTTAGGGCAGAGGCAGTAATGCTAGTCGAGGTTGGAATGACTTCTTTAAGATTGGCTGAATATAATTCAGTCTTAAACGAGGGGGAGAGAAGGGTAGACCTCGACCTTCTCGAAGAGGTCAGAAATAAAGCAATGGAGGTAGATAGAGTCTACAGAACGCAAGTAATAAATTTTTTCACCAAAAGAGTGAAAGAAAGACATTTCACAACTGGAGAAATAGTCCTTAAAAGGTTAGATGTCGGCAAACAAGGGCAACAGGCCAAGCTGCAAGAAAGCTAGGAAGGACCTCATATAATCCAAGAAGTTCATAAAGGAGGGAGCCGCAAGCTCACTAATCTCGAAGGAAGATAGCTCCTAAGACCTTGGAATGCTTACCATTTAAAGAAGTTCTACTCCTAAAAGGTCATCTAAGACATTGCAGAGCTCGCTGATCTATCAATTGAGCTTGGGAAGCCGGACGACCTCAACAATCCAGTTTGAACAAAGCATAAATTAAAGCTAAGAGTTTTAAGACTTCCGTGGATATTATTTCCATGTTGGTTCCCTTAGTGTTGAAAACAGTTTAATGCATTATGCGAGCTAGACTGCAAATGTAAATGCAAGGTATTGATAAAAAATAAAGCTGTCATAGAAAACCATGGCAACAAACAGACCTCTTCGAATATCTAGTACATGCAGAAATTATAAAGAGTCAAGTGTATAAAGTCCTAGGCCATTACAAGAATTGGTTTTGAGCTACTTCCGGGGTTGCTGTTGCACAAGGGTCTCACTATCATCCTTCTCGTCCTCATCTTTTGGAACAGCTATAGGGTCAGAGCAGCTCGGAGGGATAGCACCTGAAGGACTTGTAAAGTATACCGACAACATGGTCAATTAGAAGCTTCTCCAAAGATAAATAGAAAGGCTTGGAAAAGGTCAAGTACCTTTCCCAAAATAAGCATGCACAAGACGAGGACAAATTTGGGCAAAGGCATCAACACCGCAAAACATGGGAATACCTTTGGGGGTCACCATGGCTCGGGGGCTGACATCCACAACCTCTTCAACCTCAGGAGCCACGTTCATAAGTTCTTTCCCTTTATTTAAAGGGCCCTCATCAGCTTGGCGACCTGAGCCAAGGTCTCTATTGCAGCTAAAGTTTCTGGAAAAGCTAGTTCTCGATTTTCCTGCCGCCAAGGAAGAAGAACAATCGACTCTGGATGATAGACTGTGGAATCGAAGGTCGGGTTGGTTTGCATCCTAGGTTGAGTTCTCGAAGTTTATCTACCACCTCCGTTTTAAATGATATCATCTGAGGCCTTATAAGATATTCCACATACTTTTGGAAGGTGGGAACTTCGTCAAGCTTCTCCATTGAAAGGTCATCATGCTCATCATAGAGCCCCTGGAACTCCGTTGACTTAGCTTCGAGCTCCATAATACGCTCCCCTTGCTCTACTTTCCTTCTATTAGCCTTATCAAGAGCTTCGGACATTGTTGCACAGTTGACCTGGGTTTGCGCTATTTCCTTTTGACATGCGTCGAGAAGTTTGCTAGAATATTCAACCGAGGCCTTGGACAACTCAGCAGAGGCTGTGAGCTCGGCAAACACCTTATCTAGGAGGACCTTGGCATCTTGAAGCTCGAAAATCTGGGCGGCAAACTCTTGGTCCTTGTTGGCCTTCTCGGCCTGCTTTCTCAAGTGCTCGCCAAGAAGAAGATGATTCTACAAAAAGGAAGGAAAGTTAGCATAGGAGTAACAGTAAGATGGAATCAATTGCCTAGTATGCAGAAGGTAGCAAAAAAAAAAACTTACTGTAGAGTGAAGGGAGGCAGTAAACTTTTCGACCTCCTCAGCGGTTAGTTCCCGGAAGATTTCCCAGGCAACTGAAGTTGCGCACTCCATCGAGAAGGATTGAGTGTGAGGTAACTAGAGTAGGGAGTTAGCACATTCCATAGCAAGGTCGGGAACCCATCTTGCCATCTCAAATGAATGGGTTGCCAAAACAATGCTCCCCAACCTTTTAAAAGTTGAGATGACCTCCTCGGTGGCGCAGCCCATTTAGTTTACTTTGGGCTCTCCCTTCCCAGACGAGCTCAAAGGAACCTTCTTAGCTACCTGGGAAGAAGGTGAAGAAGAGGAGCCGGTGATCTTAATAGGCTTCTCAGAAGGCCCCATCCAAATAGTCTCGAAGCTTTGTTTAGTGGGCAGCCTGGGGAATGGGAATCTTAACTGCAGAAGTCCCACCAATGCCCTGACCTCTACCCTTGGGGGATGGGGAAGATACGGAAGGAAGAAGCCAAGTTGAAGTCCACATTGCTGCAAAGACAAAATGAAAAAAGAAAAGCTGTTAGTACCGAATTGTAGGTCGGTAAAAGCAAAAATTTAGCAAAGACGAGAAAGCTTCGTACCAAAAGTGGATATCCCCATAGCTTTCCTAACGGAAGAAAGATTACTCTCTGCTGGGTCTATTTGAATCGACCAGGTCTATCAGGTCAGACTGTTCAACAGACAAGCCAGGGAGCTCATTAAAGAATGAGCGGTTCTGGCTCCAATCCGAGTAAGGCTTGAATCGAACCAAATGATCCGGAAGACGAGCAAAAAAGAAGAAGGGTTTCCAGTCCCCCATGGAGGAATGAAAGGGACCTACTAGCTTACGCCTGGAGATAAACTGAAGGTACCCGTTGGAAGGTTTGGAGGTCAAAGAAATGCCTAATTTGAAGAAACACCTAAAGAGCTCTAGAGAAATTGGAACTCTGTAAAGATGATAGGTTGCTATGAAAGCGACCACATCCCGAAGAGAATTGGTCACAATTTGGGCTAAGGAGAAGCACCAAAAGTAGGCAAGGTCAAGAAATAGGGGATGAAGGTGAGGAATAAGAATGCCTCCCTTAAGGCTAGAAAGATAAAGGACTATATGTCCATTGCGTTTACTGTAAGGGCGCTCATGCTCTTCAGCGGCAACTATCTCGCCTTTTTCTAGTCCCCACTCACAGTATATATAAAAACGGGGCCTGGACTTAGAGAAGGAGACACAAAACTAGCTCCCATCTTAGAAAGATCAAAGGTCTGAGTTTTAACAGAAGGTGCCCTAGCCAACACCGGGGGAAGATAAAAGACCCCGTTTTCCTAGTCAATCGGAGAAGAAGAAAGTGCAATCTCTCTAAATTGGAGAGAGGGGGTGCTAGACATAGAAGTTGATGAGGTTGGCACACTAGACATGTTGTGACTGGGTGAAAAGATACAAAAGATATAATTTTTTCAAATAAAATGTCATTAAACTCACTCGGTAAAGTCTCGAAAGGAAGAAAGCTGTCCTAAAGAAACTGAATGCTCGGGTGGAAAAGGAAGAAGAAATTCTAAGCAGAAAGGTCTATGAGTTCAAAACCCTCGCAAGCCGGATGAAGGTTTAAGTAAACCCCAAAATTTGAAGGTATCCAAGAATAAGGATACCTCTTATTTACTGAAGCGGGTCAGTTTGCCAAGGCTGAAGCAGGTCAATTATCCAAAAAGCTGAAAACACTGCAATTCCTCTTGAAAAAATAAATTGGAGCTATTCTTCAAGCTTGGAGCGGGTCGGATGTTGCTAAAATCGAAACAGAGCAACTTTCTAGTTTTAGACTGGTGATAAGTTTTCCAAAACTAAGGAGACGTGTTGTCTTCTAGAAATAGTTGTTGCATGAAAACGGCATGACCTTTCAAGAGCCGTGACCTAAAGATGGTAACTCTTAATACTTGAAGGTCAACCTCATGAGCAGTTGCTAGAAAACAGCTCGCAAATTCAAGGGTCACCACTTAGAGATGGTAGACCTTAATACCTGAAAGTCAAGCCCCCGACTTGGAGATGGTAGCCATTAATACCTGAAAGTCAGGCCTAAGACCTAGAGATGGTAATCCCTAATACTTGAAAGTTAGGCCCTCGACCTAGAGATGGTGATTCTAGACATTTGAAGGTCAGACTCGCGACTTAGTGATGGTAACTTCTAATACTTAGCGAGTCCCAAGGAATGAGTGGGCAGAGACCTCCTACCACCGACTTCCCAGGTCATGGACCTTGAGGTCACTGACCTCCAAATGAGCACAACAGAGGCCTCACTAGACCACGACCTACAAGTTGGTGAGTCCCAATCTTGCTCATGTACCTTCCATGCACGACTAGGTGTGTGCAACTCCGGTTGAGGTTGAAAAATTATTAGCCAGCTTGCAGCTCTCTACTATAGAAGCGAATGGCAAGGTAGCGGTTCCAAGGAATCGGCGAACCCGATGGCGGCTGCGACTTAAAGATGGTAATTTAGGCACCACGACCTCTGAGCTCGATGGGCCTAAAAAGGGGTAATGATGGGTGAAACTGCTACGACTCGAACAAGTCAACCCAAACAGGCAGGACTCGGACAAAAGTCAACCCGAATGGGCCTCAAGCCCTATGCCCTCAATACTTGAAAGTCAGACTTATAGAGTCAATGAGGATACATGATCAGCGACCAGCTACCACCGACCTCCCAGGTCACCGACCTGCTAAATAAGCTCGAGCAAGCAAAGGTCTTACCTGACCCCGACCTCTCACCTGGTAAGCTCTGATCTGACTCATAAATCTTCCATGCCACGACCAACGGTGCGCGACTCCTAACAACTCCCATGAGCCAAGCTTCACTTTGCGTGACCTCACCAGAAGAGATGTTCGAGACTCTCAGCATCCACGGGAAGGTCGCGAAGTTGGTCTGAATGTCGGTTAGCGAGCTCATAGCTCTCAATAGAGATGTGAATGGTAAGATATCTCATCCAAGGGAAACTCCAAGATTTTGGGAGCAATTGGCAGGATTCTGGAAATTCCCACAGATATCCTGATTGCCTACTGTCACGTAATGCAGAGCTCCAATCTAGGAGGCAACGAACTTTCTCCTTTACTTAATGACAATACACAATCATTCTATGGAGGGTTGAGGAATTCTAAGGAACACACAATAGAATGGTCTCCTTGACAATTGTTCTTACCCCAGATTACTCTCAGAATACTGATTAGGCATCGGAGCTCTTCCCTGGGCAACAGTCCACTCTAGTGACCTTATTCTCTTCATTTTCCCAGGTTGCTGACCGCGGAAGTCATCAGGATCTATGGGATGACCTGGAGTTCATTTTGGAACCCCATCAATTAGTATTATATTTTATAAGCAATTTCGCAAGCCATTCCATGGATTTTGGCTTGCAATTTTCGACTGTTCCTTTAACCAAACACAAACCAAATTACTATGGAAATTCAAGTAAATGGCCATCCTATCAGGTGGAAGATACGATCAATAGCTAGACCACTGGGCTTGTCTTGGAAATGTTCTACAAAGAGTCTGTAGAAAATCTCCCACTTCCATGACTCATTGAAGTTCAAGAAAAGGGCACAAATTATTATAATAACAAGAGCTTGACAACTTCACTGTCTCAAGAAATCTCAAGTCTTTCGCCTTCTCATTCTGTATTAATGAGTGCTTATGTTGGGTCCTCGTCGAATTGGTCCGATAGTATAATTGGTGAAGATGTGGGATTTCTAGTGGAATTGGGTCCTAATTCTCGCCCTTATTATGCTGTTTTGGATGGCTTTGATTATCAAGAAAAGTTCATGACCAAAGGCGCTGAAGAAATTGGTATCACCACCACCACCGATGCCCCTGCCAGCGATTTCGCAAACTATTCATAGTCTAGAACTAGTGGTTTCTGAAACAGAGATATGATTAGTAACCTTTGTGCTTTGTCTTTTGGTTATTTGTCCCACATCGGAGAACTTAGTATCCAGAACCAAAACTTCTGGTTCCTTCTATATTTAGAAGAAGATGTGGAACCCATGAAAACTTATGCACAAATGATTCAAGGTTAAAGATAAAGTATTTTAATTGCAATCTAGTTGTATGACTTTTACATTTTTTCAATTTGATCCTTACCAGTTTCGTAATTTAACTTGGTCAGTTCAATCCTTAATCGGTCGGTTCATACTGATTCTTCATATTTAGCACGGTTTTCATGAAAATTGATTTTTAGATATCAATTAGACCGTTTAAGGCATCGATTTGCAGTCTAACTGGTCGGATCGGACGGTTCGATTCGGTCCAAAAAACATTGATGATGAGGTTCTAGTAGTGGCAGATAAGCGGGAATGGCTAAGTGGTTCGGAAGGCCAACTTAGACCTCGTGAGATGGGGTGATGGGGGAGCCAGGTTGAGAACCCTGAAACCAGGCTTGATGGGATATATGGACTGGGATGATCTAGGTCTCTATGGGCCGGGTCAGGCTAGGTTGCCGGCCTCTCTCTTTTTTCTTCTTTTTCTCTTTTTTTTTTCCCTTTGACCTTTTTCCCAATATTCACTAAAAGCATGATGTACTTGAATTGAAGTTTGAATCATATGATGGAAGGATAATATTGACCGGAAAGTAATTGTGTAACATCCTTAAAAGTTTTCAAAAAAGAAGAGACAATGGAGACATTTTGAAAAATTGAGTTCGTTAGAAAGGGAGAAAATTCACTATTATTACAAAATTAAATTAATTGACATTTACAGGAAATAACACTATCTGTCATATCATGGGTGCAATTCCATCTAATGCTAATAATTAGTTTAAAATTTTGTAACTCAAACCTTGTTCAATACAAAGATATTTAAATTGTCGTCTCTTAGTGATGAAGTTTTAATAAAAATCAATATATTACGAACAATAGCAACTACTTTGTCTACATGTTTGTAGCCATTTTTAACAATTAAATTCGACACATGATGAGCATATCTATTATGAAAAAAGTTTTCCATCAAATATGGGATTTAATTCATCTACAAGAATTGGAACACAAGCATCATTATTTTTTGAATTTTCAAAAGAAATAGAAATTTTTTTTTTCAAAATATGATATTCACAACAAGTAGATAAAATATAAGCCGCAATGCTAATATTGGAGTGAGGATATTCAGATGGTCTAAAAGAAATGATTCTTTTTTGACGAATCCATTCATGATTAATCCAATGATAAGTAACACATAAATAATGCAACATAGTTATAGCTAGCCAAGTCAAAAGTAAGAGTAAATTTTGTATCTTTTAGTTCATCAACATGAGTAATAAGATCTATTTCGTAGTTTTATAAAATGTAAGAATATCACTTTTACGTGTAGATTTAGGAATTCTACTAAGTGCCGGTTGAAATCCCTAGTAACCATTCTATTAAAACTTTTGGTGTCCGCTATGCCAAAAGGAAGATTTTATTCAATTGTCCACCTAGCAATTCTTCCCTATCAAACAAAAAGTTACCACTTTCTCCCCCTGGTGTTACACTAATTTGTTGTTGTTTTCTCAAATACTCATTAAAATTGAGGTGTTCATATTTGAAATGCCTAGTCAAGGTTCACATTCCACTTCCACTTTTATAACTATACTTTCTCCTACAAAGTGTACAAATTGCTTTTTCACCCTCTTTTTTACATAGATTCCATAGTAGTGACTTTTTTCCTTTAGTCCTACATGAGCTAGAGGAAGATGCTCCTACTTGTCCTACACGACTAGTGGGCATTGGTATTCCTTCAACTTCATTTGGATCAACCTCATCACCTAAAGTCTCTATATCGTCCGGTTTGGAAAAGTCAGATGTAGTACCATAGTCACAATGCCTAGAAAATTCTTCTTCATCAATATTAATGTTGGGAGGATGAATGAGATTTAGCCCATTTTAAAATACACTAAATAAAGAAAACAATTAAACTAAATAAAAGTAAATAAGTGTGTAACCAAGAAACAAATAAAAAGCAATTCACATAAATAAAAGCAAACAAGTAACTTAGTAAGTAAGAAATAAAAAAACAATTGACATGAATAAAAGTGAATAAATAAATAATTTACAAATTAAAAAACTATAATTAACTAGAAATTAAACTATTAAAAGGACACTTATAAAGATAAAAAGATAAGTAGAAAAAAACCCAAGTTGAAATTTGGAAGAATTAGTTGGAAAATATGGAAGATGAAAGCTCTAAATTTCTTCGGTAACTCTTTCTAAATCCAAGTTCTTCTTGCAAAATAACTAAATTTTGACACCAAGGGTATATAATACTAGAGATTGGAGAATGAGTAGGACAGAGAGTGAAATTGATGTTGTTCGAAGATTTTTTGAAGGTGTGAGAGGGGATATTTATATTGTTTTTGAAAAATGACAGTTAATGGCATTTCTATAATTATTGAATTTTTTTAAATGGTGACAGTTAAATTTGGTCCAACGATTGGGTCTGCGCGGCCTCGGTCTGGTTGGCAAGCTGGTGAGATTCATGTGTTCCAACGTATTGGGGGCCGGGCTGACAAGAGTTGAATCGCATGGATTGGTGGGCTGGACCTGGTCGAAGCACTGTTTACGGGATTACTCTACGGCCGGGCCGATGTGCAGACGGGTCAGTCCGGCCCGTCTGCCACTGCTATGAGGTTCCCCTCACCGAATTGATAAAGAAATGTCCCTGGGAGTAGTCTGTGGACTTCTACAAGCCCTCAAGAATTCAAGAAGGAAACTTTTCTTTGATTTTGTCTTTTTATTTTTCCCCCTTTCTTATACGTGCAACAAGAATTATATAACTTTGCCCGTCCTCGTTCTCTCTCTCTCGTTACGTATTTTCTTTTCTTTTTCTAGTACCTGCAAGTAAATCAAACGAATCATAATGTCACACTATCTTTTCAGCATACTTGTGCAAAAAATCGTGTGTATTCAATATTCTTAGAGGAAAAAGTCACTTCAATATTCTTCATCTAGAAGAGAGTATTTTAGTCCTATGGGTAACTAAATTTTAAACATTAATTCCGATGGAAAAAACCGGTAAGACTCGGACAAATCAATTTAAATGGGCACAAAGCCCCGACCTCAGTACCTGAAAATCAAACTTACGAGTCAACGGGGAAAGGTGGGTAGTGTCCTTCTACCACCGATCTCCCAAACGAACTCAGGAGAGGTCTCATCAGACCACGGTCTTCAATCCGATGATCTTCAATCTATCTCATACATCTTTCATGCCGTGACCAATTGTATGCAACTCCTAACACTCCCCATGAGCCTATGATCACTCGGCGCGAAGTCCTAGAAGAGATATTCGAGGCCTTCTAAGTCCACGAACAGGTCACAAAGTTGGTCTGGAGGTCGGTTAGTGAGCTCGTAACTCTCGACTAGAGATGTAAATGGAAAGGTATCCAAATCGAGGAAAACTCCACGATTTTAGCAGCAATTGGTGGGATATTATATAATTTCACAATTATACTAATTGCCTACTGTTACGTAATAGAAGAGCCTTGATCGAAGAGGTAACTTACTTCATCTTAATATATAATCAAATGATAATCAGTCTACAGACAAGGACAGTGTTTTTGGAGTTAATTACACAAGATTACTCTTTCATAATACTGACTTAGGCATCGAAGCTCTTCCCTGAGCGACAGCCCACTCCGGTGACCTACTTGTTTTCTTCTCCGGTTGCGTTCCTTCATGTCATCACGATTTTGGTGTGACCCGAAAGCTACTTTCGAGCTCCATCACTTCTGACTCCATCAATAGGAAGGAACATTCTTAAAAAAGCCTAGCTTTCTTCTGTATACCAAAAAATAAATAAGCTGGATGATTCAATCATAACCAACACGAGTTCAAAAGCCGCATCGGGCGACTACCCCGCAGAAGGCAAATGAACCCTCCTCCTGAGCAAGGAAGGTTTGAGTAGAGACAACTTTACTAGAACAATAATCCGAGACCACAGAGATCAGGGAGAAGTCAGGTGTCCGTTCCAGTGGACCTCCTAGAATGCATAATGGCAGCCCTAGAGGGAATTTCAGGTAGACAAGATTATATGTCAACGGGATGTACTTTTGTAGACACACTTGGCCTGATCAGCCCCTTCCTTCAGAAACAATTAATGACCACCGGCCTAGTGAGGAGGGTTGGGAAATAGGTCGAGCACAAGAGAGGTCGTCGGGGGAGATTCTCTCCTGTGACTGACCTCAGAGAGATCCTAAGCAATGGAAGGGGTTATGACCTACGAGACAGGCGCAATCGAGTTGCCATATCACGAGGTCGGAGAAAAAATACTGGTCTTGAAGAGTAGGGAAGCTTGTTGAGAACTCCTCTTGGAGAAAGGATACCCCCTTGATGAAGCTTGATCGAAAGACAAGCATTGATGCTCGAGGGGTAGCCCCCAATCCACTGAGGAGAGTGGCTCCCCCAGGCAATTAGGAAAGAAACGGAGATCAAGAGATACAGAGCAGTGTGCACCTTTTAGAGCCTTGCCATTTGCCCACAGTATCAGGATTGCTCGGATGCATGGTTCAAAGCCCCACAAATGGAGGCAAAATATGGCGGCATAGGAGAACCACTGCAACACATAGACGAATATGTGTCCTACATAGAGATGTTCGAATACCCTATCCATGTCAAATGCTGTGCTTTCTGGTCCACATTGACCAAGAAAGCACAATCTTGGTTCAAAGGCATTCCAGAGGCAAGAATCTCGAGCTGGACACAACTGAAGGTGTTGTTTCTGAAAAATTATCAGAGTAGCAAGTGATGTGAGAAAGATATCAATGACATCTTCAACATCAAACAAAGGTCTGGAGAGATCACGAGAACCTACTATAGTCACTTCAATGACGAGGTAGTAGAGATCGAGCAAAAGAACTACGCCATCTACATCACTGCATTCAAAAAAGTATTTCAAGGGGGGGTACGTAGCCCTCAGACTGGCAGAAGAGCCAGTAAAAACCATAAGGAGCTACAATCGTTCCTAGAGAAAATATTAAAGGTTGAAGAAACAGCAATCTAAAAGAAGATTCTTGGATTTGCCTTAACCACAGAAAAAGACAACAAAAGTGGCCCGAAAAGCCCTCAGACCTCAAAAAGGGATTGGAAGGACTTTCACTTGAAGGGAGGGACCTCCGACAAGAAGAGGAAGACCATCCCAGTGAAGGGAAGGGCACAAACAGACCTCCTCCAGACATCGATTGGAGAGAGTCTAGAGAGGGTACAAACATTACCCTTTTTTTAGTTTTTTTCGGATAGAAGATTGGAATCTATAGTCACCAGCAGAAGTCTCTAACCTTTGCCTCTACTTCGCCACACAAACGTCTGCTTCCAGTGCACGTCTCACGAACACAGCAACGGGACAAACACGATTGAACTGCTAGATTCAATCGTGAATATTGTTTTTCTCTAAACTCTCTGTTTTTATTATTTTTTTTCTACACAGACACTTTGATAGAAAAAAAAAACTCTACAGAAAAGAGAGAGGCGTAATCTCTTTGAAAAACCTAGAAGACTTCGTGATAAGAAGTCTTTTGGATAAGTCAATCATTTATTTTCGAATTTTGATTTGAATTAAAAAACGAGAGGCCTATCAGAGTGTGACGGGAAAGATTTGTCTAGGTTCAACGAACCTGGAAAAAATACAATTCAATTACATAATTAACTCTTAATTATATTTTGGTTAATTCCTATTCGTGAATTAGCCTAAACAACTTTAGCTAATTACATTTAGGTTCCAAACGAGATTCTGCCCATTAAACAATATGTTCTGAATGTGTAACCCAATAGGTCCTCGTAATATTGGCATTTGACATTAACGATATTTAATGTCATGTACAATACGCGGTGTGTAGCAACACATTATTGCTATCCAATTAACGAGAATGTTGATGGCAAGACAAAACCTTTCGTGATAAAAGATAACGTCTTAATCTCTTTGTCCAGGAAGTCATAATTGAACACGAGTCATGGAACGTGTCATACTCGCAAAGTTCAATATTTGAATTCTCAGCCCCGAGTAGATTAATTAAACCGAATAAGAGAAATATCTCATATCTACTTATTCG
>JAOXNR010025111.1:0-24681 GCA_028571225.1 Parsonsia alboflavescens | reverse complement strand
AAAATTAAAGAAAAATTAAAATTTCAGTTCAATATATGTTTTACACACAAGTATAATTATGGATATATAAAATATTTACATTTGGAGGAATCTTTTTCTTCTAGTTTTAGTCCAATTAGCAACCATGCAGCGTTTTCATGTCAGATGTTGCAAGTTGAAGTGGGTACTTGAAAGGAAATTGATTAGTAAGTTGCAAGTGTGGTCCGGTAACTTCTTCCACGCTCTAATCAATGATAGATGAGGAAATGATACGGAAGGATAATGCAAGTATTAAATGTCGTCTACTTATGGTAGTTGGCTATTAATTTCTTGTACAGAGGAGGGACTATTTAAGTTAGTCCTTGGAGTTTTGATGTGGGATTATTGATGAACAATATCGGACTGATGAATAGTACCGGTGTATTATGCTTAATCAAGCTGTCTTGGGCTTAAGTTTCTTCATTGTTATTGAGCCTCTTAGTTTGTGTAATATATCAATTTAAAGCTCTCATTGAGTAGATTAAGATTAGCACTTAGCCTTTTATCAAATGCCAGGTCTCGGCCATAAAAAATATAGTCAAAGTTGTGAATGCTGTACATAGGTACAATGTACATCATAAGCCATTTCGAAAAAAAAAAAAAAGAGTGTTCTTTGCTAGTACGACATATGTCCTTTCAAAAAAATAAAAAAGTTCCCTTTTCCAATATAAGATAGCAATTATCTTTTACCGTATCATGAATTGATCCAGGTGTGTCATGTTGTGGGCTTTTGTTCCGGATATTTTATACATTTCTGTTCCCGAGTAAACGAAACGATTTGATAGCTTGACACGATTGTTGGGTGTCGATCCTTTCAGCTGCCAAAACCACATGTAAGGTTAAGATTGCATTGGGGCTCATGCCAAGTGAAAAGATGTGGGTCTCTTCGGCTAAAGAGGTAAATTTTGTGAGTACACTCCAAAGCAGTACCATATACATATATAGTTAACTTTGACTACCATATACATATATAGTTAACTTTGACTGTTAGAAACTTAATTGGAATACACTCCAATGCAGCACCATATACGTGTATAAATATATATATATATATATATATATATATATATAGAGAGAGAGAGAGAGAGACCTTATAATTTATAGATGTGGCTTAACCTAATATATTTATAGATTTGGAAAGAGTTTTCTTGTTTTAAAATTACTCCCTCTGTTTCAAAATGTTTGACATTCAAGAGTTTTTTCAAGCAAAATAAGGTAATTATAATATTACCTATTTTTGATGATTTTACACATTATTATTGGTGTTGATTTCGAGTCTCTTTTATCTCCTTTCTCCCCAACAAATAAAGATTAGTGGATTTTTAAATGGAAAGGTATAAATGTAATAAAGTATTGTTGGGAAAGGTTAAAAGAAGTTTGATTATTAAGGGTTAAATGAGAAATTTACTTACATTTTTTGCTTTGAAATGTGTAAGTCACAAACATTTTTAAACAAATACCCCCCCCCCGGTAAGTAAAAAACATTTTGAAACGGACGTAGTATATAATTCGAGGATGGAAAGTTCATTTTACGATTTTTTTGTGGGCTTTTGGCCCATTTCGTCGCACATGTTTAGATCAAATTCAGTCATTACGATAGCTCAACATATTATATAGGCAATCTTTTCAATTCCAACTACCAATTTCCTGCAAAACATTCATTGAAACCAATCATATTACTAGTACTGGGTAATTTTACATGGGTAATATTTTCAATCACATCCTCATTGCTCAAAATCTAACCAAGTCATTTAAAAAAATTTTAAAAAAAGGAAGAAAAAGAAAGAAAGTAATTTTAGATGCATTCATATTAACAAACCCAAATTCATTCACAATGCTTAGGGTTAGTTGGATTTTGAGTGGCAAGGCTGGAATTGACAATTTTGCAATTAAAAAGTTATCCAACACAGGTAACATGACTGATTCTAACAAGTGATTTACCAGAAAATGGTAATTAACTGGGACTAAAACAGTTTGTCCATAATATGTTGAGTGACCATAACGGCTGAAAAAAATCTTTTGGAATCATACTATAGTTTGGCCAAAACATGTGAGACCAAATGAGATAAAAGCCTTTTTTTTACTTAACTAACATGAAAAATACTCCCTCCTTCCGAAATTAAATGTCTCATTTTGACTTCATTAAAAATTAAGAAGTGCATTTGACTTTCATGAATTTACTAACTTATCCTTCTCATTAATGTAATTAGTAAGGAAAACTCTAGACAAGTGGATGTAAATCCTTAAATTAAGAGGGTTGTTAATGAGACTTTAAACCAAAATTTTAAAAAACGATAAATTCATTTTCAGACAATTAAAAATAAAAATAAGGGCATTCAATTAAAATTTTAAAAATTTAGAATGTCAACTTATGGAGCTTAGAAATAGCCTCTGGGTCATTCAGAACCGTGATGATGTCTGTAACCGTAACTTGAGAAGAAAAGAATTAGGTCATCGAATTGGGCTGTCGCTAGGGGAATAGCTCTAATGCCTAAGTCAGTATTCTGTAAGAGTAATCTTGAGTAAATTGTCTCAATCAATTATGACTTGTCCGTGGATTGTGTGTGTTTTGATAATATATATCAAATAAAGTAAGCTATCTTGTTGATCAGGGCTCTTCAATTACGTGATAGTAGACAATTAGGATAACTATGAGATCGTAACATATCCCGCCAATTGCCCCTGGAATCTTGAAGTTTCCCTAAGTTAGGATACCTTGCCATGTACGTATCTGGTAGAGAGCTACAAGCTCGTTAATAACCTTTATACCAACTTTGTGACCTACCCATGGATGTTGAAGGCCTCGGCCATTTCTTCTGGGAGGTCGTGACCAGTGATTATAGGTTCATAGAGTGTGCTAGGAGTTGCGCACATTTAGTTGGGGCATGGAAGATATATGAAACGGATTGGAGTTCACCGAGTTGAAGGTCGTGGTCCGGTGAGACCTCTCTCGAGCTCATTTTAGAGGTCTATGATCTAGGAGATCGGTGGTAGGAGGTCACTGTCCACCTTTCCTCAAGACTCGTAAGCCAAACTTTCAAGTATTAAGGTTGGTTCTTGTGCTCATTTGGATTGATTTATCCTGATCGTGTCTGTTTCTCCCGTCATCGACATTCAACTCAGCGCAGCACTAATACTCCTCATTCCTCCTTCTTCTTCTTCTTCTTTTAATCATTCTTTTCTTTTCGCTTTTCACTATCAACTGACATGGCCACCACTGAATGGTAAATTAAAATGTAATTTTAATGTAAAATTTTGACTTCCTAACACAAGGCAAGTAGTTGGGCAAGATCAAAACTGTTTAATAATTTTATTTCCTTAATTAGACAAAATTTTTATTTAGAAACTTGTTTTATTTTTATTGTTTTCTTCCTGGTTTTATTTTTAAAAAATTAATTAGGGTTTGGATTTTAGTATTTTCGGCCTTAGTGGCTATTTAAAAGGAAGGCAGGGCTGTAGCCGCAACATTCATCTTGGACAAGAATTGTTATTTTTTTTATAAGAAATTTATCGCACAGGTTTTCTTCTTTCTTCGTCCTTTAACTACTTTAGATTGAAGTCCTTTTATAAGGGAAGAATTTTATTTTCCCTGTTTTGATTTCTGACAAGTTCATAAGTTAGATCTTCAAAAAGCCTCAAACTTTGACAGATTATCCAAAGTTTATGTTTCTAAAAGTTTCCGAAATTTGTTGTCGTCCGCCAGTTTTTGGGAGAATCTTGAACCTGTCATGTCCATCAATGTCAATTGGTATCAGAGTAGATATCCGCGATGTCTGGAGGTAACCTCAAACAAAATATTGCCTCCTTAATCAAAGCCATGCAACATGACAAGGAAGAGCCACGACGAGAGATGCGGCTGGGACGAGAGAGACAGGACAGACAGATGGAAGCCTTAACACAGATAGTGCAGCAATTGGCAATCTAGCGACCATCTGTTTTGCCAGAACCCGCCGAAAGACTTCCAAGAGAGAGGAACATGAGTTTTGAAGAGCGGCTTTGAAAACTGTCATCATCTTAAGAAAGAAAGCTAGAAGAAGGAAAATCAGTTCTTTGTCAAGTGAAAAATTTGCCTAAAGTGGAGGTTGAGAGTAAGGCCCTAGTGAAAACAGCGGTGTCGAAAATTTCTGTTATGCTTGAAGGGGAAGATGAGGAATCTGGTCCGTTCGGTCCTAAAGATTTTAACTTTGCTTGTGGAATAGGTCCAGGAAGGTTGTTCATGGAATGCCTTAGTTTGAGCAATACTACTTCAAAGGTAGACAATGATGACGGACAGATAATTGTCATCGGAGCAGTCAAATTTTAGGGTGTTGCAGTATTGCAAGAAACACAAAGAGAGAGCATCCAAATTACTCACAATCCTTAAATGGATCAATGCATGGCCCACCATTCAATTTAAACCAATTCAAAAGCAGTATGACAAATCATACAAGATTTGGCCCCAAAGGTAGTTTAAGGGTTCATGCTCCTCCTAACACCGTGGGAGGATCTAGCTTGGCCTTGCATTATGCAAATGTTATTATTGTCATAGAGAAGCTATTGCATTACCCACATCTAATTGGTGATCAAGCAAGGGATGATCTTTATTAAATGTTGCCAACTAGCTTAAGAAAATCTTTAAAGAGGAGTCTGAAGGCTTATGCCAAAGATTTGGCAATTTATGATGCACCTCTAGCCCATGATTGGAAAGAGAGGATTGATCAGATGTTAAAATGGCTTGCACCACTGGCACATAACATGATTATATGGCAAAGTGAGCGACATTTTAAGCAGCAACAAATTGTTACTCGGATGAATGTTCTCTTGCTCCAAACATTGTATTTTTCTGATGGGTCAAAGACAGATGCGGCAATCTATAAGCTACTTGTTGATTTAAATTATATATGTTGCCTGCGTCAACTGATTTCCGTTTCTATTCATTATGGCAGTGACAGGGTGACTGTTGCACCTGATGTCGTCTTGACAACCTATGGTGTCTTAACAGCTTATAAATATGATGGAGAATATAGAATTTTCCATGATTTAAGTGGCACAGAGTAGTCTTAGATGAAGCTCATAACATCAAATCCTACAGACTACCAGATGGTTACAATATCTCTAATGTGTTCAATGTGCAACGTCTTTCTCGCTTCCATGGAAACATGCGAGCTTGAGAACAAGCTCTTTTCAAGACAAGGAGTCTGATGCAGAGTAAATAGATGAGTAAGATCGAGATTATTTAATAATTTTATTTCCTTAATTAGACAGAATTTTTATTTAAAAACTTGTTTTAATTTGTTGTTTTCTTCCTGATTTTATTTATTTATTTTAATTAATTAGGGTTAGGGTTTTAGTATTTTCGGCGTTAGTGGCTATATAATAGGAAAGTAGGGCTGTAGCCGTGGCATTCAGCTTGGACAAGAATAGTTATTTTTTTCGATAAGAAAGTTATCGCATATAAACTACTTTAGATTGAAGTTTGTCTAGAGGAAAAAAATTATATTTTCGTTGTTTTTATTTCTGACGAGTTCAGAAGTTAGATCTTCAAAAAGCCTCAAATTTTGATGAAATATCCAAAGTTTGAGCTTCGAAAAGTTTCTAAATTTATTGTCGTTGCCCAGTTTTTCAGAGAATCTTCAACGTATCACGTCCGTCTGCATCACTTCCTTTTTGTTTTCATCCTTTTCTTGTTGTTCATCACTGCAGGCAGTTATCGCCACACCACCATGGTAAACTAAAACGCAATTTCTTTTTTTTCCTTCCTTTCCGTTTTCCCTCTTCCGCCATCCATTTTTATGTTGTTCGCTGTTTGCCGATGTCGGTGGGCATAGCGGTCACCATTACGGTCTTTCTGTCGGATCCTTTCTCCATTTTTTTTTTATTATTTTTTTTTTCTGAATAAAAGATCAGTGCAGCCTTTTTAACTCTCAATTGTTTTAGATTGCTGAAAGATGAAACTGGAGTGATAGAGGGACAAAGAAATATGCATTTAGAATTTAGGGTTGAATTGCATTGGTTAATAATAAGTAATCATCTTGCAAAGGAAGAATAATTTTAAAATTTGAGAAGTGTAATAAGAAGGGTATTACTGTCTTTAGACACATGAAAAAAAATTTTGATAAAAATATTTATCCAAATATACTTTCAAATTTTTAAAACTTTTCAAAAATTGAAAAGATATATATTTTTTAAATTTTAAGAATTCAATCTTTGTCCAAATGCACCCATGATGTAGAATGAAGTGAATCTATTAATCCATAGGAACTTGAAAGTCTTTCTTCTCTAACGTGGAGGAACTAAATACTCCCTCCATTATTTGAAATTTTGATATCTCTTTTTATTATTATTATTTGTTCGAAATTTTTAAAAGGTTTAAATCGGAAAGAAACAATTCACTATCCGTCATTTTATTAAAATTAAGATAATATTTTTTTGAAAAAAAAATTTCTATTTCATCAATAATCTTTTTTACATGGCCCATTTTTATCCTAAATCATTTTTTTTTAACTTTTAAGATCCCTATCTTTTTTTTACTTGGTTCAAGTAGATCCTTAATCCTTATACTGAACTTTTAAAATCCCTTATATTAATTTTGGACTAATGTTGGTCCCTTTATCATTTTTCGTTCTATTAAAAAGGTCCTTTTGTCTTGAAAACCTCCATCTCAAGCAAAGTCCATGGAAAAAGATAAAATCGATGAAAATTGATAAAGTTATTTTCGACTCTTTACTATTTCAAGTAATTTCTCCAATTTAAAAGAGCTACCAATCATTTTCTTCACAACTTTCTTCTTCATCCCTCAGTCGCAAAGAAACAAAGCTCAACTAGTGAAAATGAAAACTGAAGAAGCAAGCCCCGATAACTCAACCTTCATAAACAATTGAGGATTTATTACCAAGAGTTGAACACCGATATTGTATTCTACATTTACATAACAACTGAAAGAGAGTCCATAATGAGGATACCATTAAAAAATATTTTTCACTCATTGAGCTTTGGTTCTCAATGACGAGGGATGAAGAACTGGGTTGTAAAGAAAATGACTGGTAACTCTTTTTAAATGGAGAAATGATCTGAAATAGTGAACTGTCAAAAATACCCTTCTAGACTTTGATCGATTTTATTTTTTCAGAGTTGACTTTGCTTAAGACGGAGGTTTTCAGGGCAAAACGATTTTTCTGGTAAAACGAAAAATGATAACGGACTAAGATGGGTAAAAAATTAATATTAAGAGACTCTAAAAGTTCTATATAAAGATTTCGGATCTACTCGAATCAAGTAAAAACAATTAGGGATGAAACAAAGAATTTTCTCTTGGAGAAATGACCAAAACAGTGGTGGGGGATGAAAATACAATTCTACATTTTGACCAATTTTATTTTTTTGTCTTTGATTTTGCCTGGGACGAATGTTTTCAAGGCAAAAGGACCTTTCTATTCAAACGAAAGAAGATAAGGGAACAACAAGGGTCCAAAATTAATTACAAGGGACTCTAAAGTTCAATATAAAGATTTGGGATCTACTTGACCTAAGCTAAAAAGGATAAGGATCTTAAAAGTTAAAAAAAAATTGATTTAGTACCTAGACATTTGGGATGAAACAGGAAATTTTCTCTTTTTCTTCCTAAGATATAGCTATTTATGATTCTAAGCAATCCATCAATAGTGACTCGAAAAATAGATAGATATATGAGTAATATGATAAAAAAAAATCGATAAAATAACTAATAAACTAAAAATAATAGCAAATAATCAGTAACAAGGAAAGTAATTAAAATAACTTATAAATAGTTACAAGTGGGATATTTATTAGCCAAGTGACAGAAGGGTTCAAGTCTTACTAGTATAGTTGTCACACCCTACCCCAAACCCAAGACACAATGACATCGCACACCAATGAGAAACTCACAAATATGTAAGGGCTAAATCACTAGTCCAATCATTAATTAATAAAAAAATAATTCTCAGTACCTAAAATTCACAATACAACAAGAAATATGTGTCCAGGCTAGTTTGCTAGCACCTCAACATTTCTCTAATCCAGCAAGATGTTAGTGGCATTCGAACTTCAGACATATGGTCTAAGCACTCCATTCCACCTCTAGGGTGTCCTTGAAGGGACAACCTAAATGTTGTTGAAAAGCCATCAAAGTTTACAAAAATATTATAAAATAAATTATTTAGTGATTTCTTACATCTTCCTAACATTTTAGAAATATATAACAAAAATACATTTCAGAGAGTTAGGTTATGAAATTCTAAATTTTGAATCATTTTATAAAAATATAATTTTTGGTAAATTTTGGGAAATTCTAATATTTTTAAACATCCTTATTCTCCATAAAGATTTAAAATCTTGCAAAACTCATATAAAATAATTTGAAACTCCAAAAGTTATGAAATTTTATCAGAAAATAGGCAATGATATGTACTAAAACCCCTGAGTCCCTTTGGGAACAAAGTGAGTGGAGAGACGAGTGCGTAAATCAAAGGTTTCAAATTCTAATCCTACAAATACCCTCGTAGATAAGCAGAATGTCGACGTTGCCCACAGATCGGCTCTGATGCAGCCAAAAAAATAAAGAAGCATACCATAACACCTCAATATTTCATAACAATCCTATATCGTCGTGAGCTACACTCGCCCAAACAATTTCTTAGCTCACCCAAATAATTTTTTCCTGGTAGTGGGCTTCGCTTTAAGTTATTGTTCATCTTCCGTAAATTTTCAAAATTTTCCTTATCATGAATCCCACTTAAACCCTTATGTCTTACTATCTAGAAGTCATAAAAGAAGAATTTAATCCATATAAAATTTGTATGAAACTAACCTACAGTTAAGGAATTATTAACCATAAAAAATGCCTCACGATCGTAGTTTATGGAAAATTTCCAAAATCTTTAAAAATTCTTAATTTCCTATCCACTTATTGAAATTGAGTGGTTCAAAATCATATAGATTCCTCTTGTCAATATTGTTGTTGTAATGTCAGCAGACGATGACCAATGACCGGAAAAACAATACAATCTCCACCCCTTAATTAATTTCTTAAAATGCAATATTAAAAATAAAATTCTATTCCTTAGATATTCAAAAAGCACCCTTTCCTTTATTATCAAACTTCAGAATGTTACACTCGTCTCCAGACGTCCATAACGATAGCTTAGAACCTAAGACAATCTAGAATTATCAAAAGATCTAATAGGCTTTCTTTCTTCCTTTTCTTAAACTCCAAACCTATGGCCCAATAAAGAGTCAAACAGATAAAATAAGTCCAATAAAATTTGGATTGGGTTTGTCCAGTAGTGGTAAATTGTAGCACTTAGAACCTATCAATCAATCTTGAGTTTCAGACACAACGAAGCTAAGTGGAGATATTTAAAAATTGACCGGTCAAAATGAAAAAAAAAATTTTAATAATTTGCATTGGAGACGTGGCAGAGGTAAGTAGACAACCAAAACACAAAGTGTACAAATATCGTGAATATAGGCTTGAAAATTCTTGTTTTTTATGATTTTATATTACTTCTTTTTGTTATAATTTTAAAATTTTCCATTGTGTTCTTCAATAAAAAGATTTCACCAGGATGATTCTAGGTATTATTTGTGGTTGAATTAGAATATTACTCATATCGTAGTTTTTGTTTCGATATTTTGACTTGTTCGGACGACTTGACTTTGCTAGATGTTTTTCCATTAATACATTGCTATATATATTTGGACCATCGGAATTAGTCTTTTGGTGGAAATCAATATCATATAAAGAAGGGATTCCCATCAAAGATCCTTTCCATCCACCTTCCTTACAAGAGTCTTGGATTCCCACGAAAGCTCCAATCAAAAAAGGACAATAAGTATAAGACATTTATAAGAAACGTATATGATCATGTTGTCAGGTTTAAGTAATGCCCCGTTTTATTTTATTTTAAATCTGATATATGGATTCAACTATTCAACTAAAAGTTAGATCTATTATGTAAGGATTCAAATATATATAAATCGATTCATAGATGTTATGGTTTTTGCAGGATGATTAAGTTACGAAGGAAAAGAATTGAAATCACGACTTGACTTATATACTCCACTTTTTTTCAAAGTAAAAAAGAATTTTGTTTTCCCAAACTTTGAAAGTTTCTGCATATATTATATTCTAACTTAGTTGATGATCGATTAAGACACAAATTTATGGCAAAAATATAAGTTCATTATCATTTGATGTGACACATACTACTGAAAAAGACTTTAGAGCATCTCCAATGAAAATATGTCTAAATACACCATGGCAGTGAGAGAAATTCGGGAGGCACCCTCTCCACATCGGAGAGGGGTGTCTCAAGTCCAAGTCAGCAGCGAAATGAGGCATCGGTGCAAAATGAGTCGCCGGTGCTTCTCCCTCGGAAATGACAGATTTAATTATTATCCTGGGCCCCATTAAATATTAAATGAATTTCTTTTTTTTATTTGTATTTTATTTTTTTTTTCTTTTCCCTTTCTTCAGCATCTTTCTTCTTAACAATTTCACTATTTTTTTCTTTTCTTTTTTTCTAAACTTGCAATTTTCGAGTTCATTAATTTTTTTTTCTTCTAATTTTAACATACATATTCATAAATATTTATTTGTTTCTTTTTTTATAAAAAAAAAAAACAATTTGTTTTTTTATTTTAACTATACAAACTTCTTTTTATTAATTGTTTTTTAAATTCATAATCGCAGTTTTTATTAATTTTATTCACTTTCCTTGATTTGATTATATTTTTTAATATTATGTAATTGTTTTTTTATTATTTATTTTTCTTTTATGTATTATGTCGTTCTATAATAAAATTTTATAAGTTATTTCAGAAAAATTAACTAATTTCAATGTTAATTTATTTATTATTTATTTTATAATAATTATATATTTTGGAATATTATTTCTAAAATAGATTAAATGCAATAATTATTTTGATAAATGAGTTGGAAAATGAATTGGCAGGTAGAATCTATTTTACACTCCTTGAAAATTAGAACGATTGGAGTAGAAGAGTACTTAAGAGAAATGTACTTAAAAATGAATATATGGGACCCTCAATAGGCACCTCTTGGAGGGATGTATGATTGGAGGTAGTCTATAAAGCAGTAATGGAAGGTTTTTTTTTCCCCTTTTTCTTTTTAAATAAATATTCACTAAACAGAAAATAAATTATATAAATGAACTGGTAGGCAAAGCTTGTTTAAAGATAACAGATAATACAATACACCTGACAAAGTAGATAGGCACAATACTAAAATACATGAAATAATCTAAATATATAATAATCCCCAACTGAAATTTTTTATGCATTCATCTAATTCCAAAGGGATAAGAAAAGTAAATTTTTCAACATGATCCATAAAGAACAACCAACCACTATACTGTGAGCGTATCAAGAGTTTAGAAGAGTGTCTAGAACCACATGAAAGATTGAAGAAAGGTCAAGATCAGATCAAAACAAACAGAGATCTTTTTTTCGAAACGAAAGTAAATAAAGGAATTCATAATATTATAATAGTAAATAAATTATAGAGATCAGTCCCTTCGGATATATCTCAGTGGGTAGAGTGACGAGCGCACAGATCATACGTCCCGAGAGTTGGCTTGGACATCACTAGAAGAAAAAAAATCGTAGAGACCAAATTATATCCATCTTAATTCTTTTCATTTCTATGCAGAAACCGAAGCTGTATATGATTTCATTTCTATGCAGCCACGTTCCCGTTGCTCACCTCTGGTCTTCCCCAAAAGGCAAGAAAAAGAAGGGAGAAAAATGGAACCTTCCTCGATACCAAAGCCATGTGAAGAATGGGGCAACGAGATAGACTCAAAAGCAAAGATCGAATCCTGTTATATATCTTTCGAATTTTGTGGTTAAATGAAAGGTTGGAGATATTCTATCCTATCAATTTTTTATTTTCTATTAATAAAAAATATATGTGTATTTTTAAAAAGATCAATTATCTCTATGGTTTAATTAATTATTTAGATTTTAATTTATAAAATGCAAGTAAAAATAATAATTAAAACAGAAATGTGTATTTATGTATTGGTGGGATAAAAGATCCAGAGTTTAAATTAAACTGGCTAGGTAGATGAGAACAAAACAGGGTGTCCATTTACAAGAAGTTAGGAACTAAAAACTCTTAAATGCAAATATATGTTGAAAAAAAATTAAAATTATACCATGATAATATAAAATAACTTATATTTTAGACTTACAAATAATAATAATTCACAATTTACGTTTTGATAGAGAGCAAGTATATATTACGAATCAAAGATTGTCTCAGACTTTCACTAATCAATTCTTGAATCCTAGTACTCCATATAAACGGATCTTGGTGAACAGATTAGGAGTAAAGGGGCCAGATAAAGTAGAGGCAAGTAAGTTCATACTTGGGAATTCATATGATGAAGTCTGATAGAGGCACAATACGTAAGTTGAGATGAAGCCGAATACATAAAGAGAGATGATGAGCTCGGTTTCATGAAACTTCAAGGACCAAACAGGATAAAATCTTGTTTGAAGAAGTTCGAAGCTCTCTAAACTACCCCAGCCATGGGGCGAGCGTGCCAAGATTGAGCTAATGCCTTAGCGCAAGCCCGCAATGCGAGGTGCACCAAGATGGCATGCTACTAAGCTACACGGAGCAAACAACAACAATGCGCTCAAATAAGTGAGTGTACTATTAGAGGATATCGACATAACACGTTTCCTATTCCCATTGAAATATACTCATTAAATGTGAACATGTACAAGAGATAATAAGGTGGCCAACAAGATCAAAACAGTTACCTTAGATATTTGAAATATTTAGAAAATTTTACCAATTAATACATTCCTTATCGTACTTGCGGTTGGGACCATTTGGGACCACCAAGAAAGGTCTTTTAAATAATGGATAATTCATCCGATCTTCTATAAATAAAGCTCTCCATAACATGAGACAAGTACGTGATCTAAATACAACATGATCTGCTACCTTCATCCTCAAGCATTCTCTCTGCAAGCGTTTCTCTTTGCCATTTAACTTGAGTTCGAAACATACACAGGATAAACTCTCCATTTTATTCGTTGCAATTGATTCCAGATAGCAAGGTCACTCAAAGTCCAATCCAAAATCATCTCTAAAATTTTCTTACCGCCATTTACTTTCTCTATCAAACTTTGGGAGCGAACAGTATGAAACCGTTTGGTTGGGAATATATCGGTAAGTCTTCATTGTGAAGTCCACAAAGCCAAAGTGGGCCATCCGTACCTCAATTATTGCTAGCTTTTTGCTACGTTTATTGAGACCATTGACTTTCAACATGTTACATTTTAAGTCAATCGTCGTCTATTTTGGCTGCCATTTTGTCCACATTCCTCACGCCAGGACCATTCCAGAATCAATTACTGCAATTGTATCTCACAGTCCGTCTGGTTTGGTGGAATGGTGATTCCATTACAGCATAATGATTATTACATAGCTATTAAGAAAATAATGATTTTGTTTATTTTGAACTATTTTACTCTTAATAAATACTCAGGGCATCTCCAATAATGTACCCTTTTAAAATGATGCTTACTAGGGATCTCATGTACTATGTACTCATTTTTCACCATTCTTGTATTATGCACCCTCCTTTTCCAAGATTGTAGAATCATAATGGATCCAATCAATAGCTTATTTTTATCTTAGTGGAGTGCCCTTTGAAACACCCCTTTCCGATGAGAAGGGATGCTTCCTTATGTTCCTTTTCATTCATGCATCCTTCATAAGCATGCTCTCATCAGTATTTAGTTCTTTTTTCTTATTATAAATTTTTTTGTTATATATAAGTAATTTTTCTGAATGTATTTTTAATTTTTGAATTAAAATAAATATATTTTTAAAAAATATTTAGTCTTGTTTAAAAATTTATAATAATACAATAAAATAAATATACATAAGGGTACAGTAGTCTTTCAACTTAAGTCATATCCTATTCCATATATATTCAAACTAACCAAACATAATAATCATAATTCCAAAAATTCTCTGTTTTGTTTTTATTCCATCCAACCAAACAAATGAATAGGTTTTGAGAATTCAAATTCCATTCCCTAAATCGCCCCTAGTTGCTATTCATACTTATATTTTAAAATTTAAAATATAAATTTGTTTTTTAAATCGGGTAAACATCAAGTGGAATTCGTAGCTTAGTGGCAAAATACCTTAATAATTTTGTGTATATCATAATTAATCCTTTTTCATTATTTTTAACTTTTTAAATTCTCTAACACAATATATATGTATGTATATATATATATATATATATATATGTGTGTGTGTGTGTCGGTGTGTGTGTGTGTTTTGTTGTACTACCCAAATTTTTTTCTCCATCAGATAAAATTATCAAATTTATATAAATAGAAATTAATAAAAATTAAAGAAAAATTAAAATTTCAGTTCAATATATGTTTTACACACAAGTATATTTATGGATATATAAAATTTTTATATTTGGAGGAATCTTTTTCTTTTAGTTTTCGTCCAATTGGCAACCATGCAACGTTTTCATGTCTGATGTTGCGGGTAAGTTGATGTGGGTGCTAGATAGGAAATTGGTCAATGAGTTGTGGGTGTGGTCCTGTAACTCCTTTGACGTTCAAATTAGTGATAGATGAGTAAATGATACGAAAGACTAATGTGGGTATTAAATGTCGTCTACCTATTGTAGTTGGCTGTTAATTTCTTATATAAAGGAGGGACTATGTGAGTTAGTCCTTGGAGTTTCGATGTGGGATTAGTGATGAATAGTATCGGACTAATGAACTATGTCGGTGTATTATGCTCGATCAAGCCATCTCGGGCTTAAGTTTCTTCATTGTTATTGAGCCTCTTAATTTGCATAATATATCAATTTAAAGCTCTCATTGAGCAGATTAAGATTGGCACTTAGCCTTTTATCAAATGCCAGGTCTCGGCCAGAAAAAAATATGGTCAAAGTTGTGAACGGTGTACAGTGGTACAGTGTACATCATTTGCCCTTTCAAAAAAAATAAAAAAAGAGTGAGAGGTCTTTGCTAGTACAACATATGTCCTTTGAAAAAAATAAAAAAAATTCCCTTTGCCAAGATAGGATAACGATTATCTTTTACCGTATCATGAATTGATCTGGGTGTGTCATGTTGTAGGCTTTTGTTCTAGATATTTTGTACATTCCAGTCCCGGAGTAAACGAAATGATTTGATAGCTTGACACAATTGTTGGGTGTCAATCATTTTAGCTACCAAAACCACATGTACGGTTAGGATTTCTAGGTGAAAAGATGTGGGTCTTTTCGGTTGAAAAGGTAAATTTTGTTTTCTTTCTTTTACTTTCACTTTTTACATTTCAAATTCTTCCTTTTACTTTCTCTCTCCTGTTCTTCATGGTTTGCCAGCAATGAAGCTTTGATTTTGCAGTGGGATTTCTTGTTATTGTGATTTCTTTTGCAATTTTGTATTCATTGCTTTTGGATCCTCTATTTCTGTCCTAAAAACACTATTTTTTGTGCTTTTAGATGACAATTTTGAGTAGAGTTTCAAGCTTTTGCAGTCTTCTTTCCGCACTCTTCGTGTTTTTCAACAAATGGGTTTCAAATGGCTTCAGGTGTAGTATTTCATCCTTTTCCTGTTACTTGTTTCTTTTCCAGGAGTTTGTGTCTTTCAAGATGTCTAAATCCAAAACTATTTCAGATGATTATATGTCTAGGGATGATTCGGGGAATGTTAAAGCCGGGGTTAGGCGCTTAATAGATTATCCAGATGTAGAAGTTAGGAATAGCTCGGCCATAGTACTTAATCGGTATTGAGTTGAACCCAGGGTTAAGGCTCCTGGTGATGCGGGCTTGGTATCTAGTGGTAGTACTTGGGAGTGGTGAGGGTTTGACCGAACCATCCTAGATAGGGGAGTTTAGCAGTACTTCTGTGTCTGGTGGTGTAAGCCGCACTATTAGGTATCGGATGGGAAAAGCTCTTATAGATTTTCCTTGGTGTGATAAGAGTGATAACAATTTACCTGGGGAGTATTGGGACCCTATGCAGGCGAGGGCAAGTTCTCATACTGAAAACCGAAAACGCTTCAACTAAGTTGGTGATATTAGAGCTCGTGGCAGATGACCCTAGGGCTATATTTGTTCTGGGATGGAACATTTGAGAGTATGATCGGATGTTCAGCAGCACCAAGGCGTTGGAGGTGTTTCGGAAAGTGTTGCCTCCTTGAGAGCAAGCACGCATCCGGACCATGGGTTTTGATGATGTGAATCGGAAGTCATTGTTCTACAACTTCCAGGTAAAATATGCTTATATTGTTTATCTGCTTATGAATAAACTGATGTTGTTTGTGTTGGTAGGCCTCCATGTTCAACTTCAAATTGTACTAGCGGACTGAAGAGCTGGAGGTACAATGCGATGCTCTAAGTATTGAAAAGAAAGATGCTGAGATGAAAGCCTCTATTGAGGAAGAAAAAGTGTCCTCGGTTGAGGAAAAGGTGAAGGGGTTGGAGGATGAGGTTGTGGCCAAAGGCACTGAGATCCAGCAATTTGAGTTGAAGAACAAAGAGCTTTCTAAGAAGCTTGTTGCTGGGGAAAAAGAAAAAGCTAAGCTAGAAGTAGCCTCAGACGCTCCGAAAAAGCTATATGGAGGGATGCTTCCTTATGTTCTTTTTCATTTAGGCATCCTCCATAAGCATGTTCTCATCGGTATTTAGTTCTTTTTCTTATTATAATTTTTTTTGGATATTTAAAATTTTTTGTGATTTTTAAGTCATTTTTTTTTAATGTATTTTTAATTTTTGAATTAAAATAAATAATTTTTAAAAAGATATTTAGCCTTGTTCAAAAAATATAATAATACAATAAAATATATATACATAAGGAAATTGTAGTCTTTCAATTTAAGTCATATCCTATTCCATATCTATTCAAACTAACCAAACATAATAATCATAATTCCAAAAATTCTCTGTTTTTTTTTTTATTCGATCCAACTAAACAAATGAATAGCTTTTGAGGATTCAAATTCCATTCGCTACTGATGGGGCTCAAAATTGAACTCCAGATCACTCCAAAACGGTGATGACATCAACAATTGCAACCTGAGAATGAAATAGAGATGGTCACCGAAGTGGGCTATACCCAGGGAAGAGTTCCGATGCTTAAGTCTGTATTTCGAGAGTAATCGAGTGTAATTGATTACCAAAAAGACTATCCTTGTCCATAGACTGATTATGTAGAAAAAAGAAATCAAATACCTCTCCAATTTTGGCACTGCTTTTATGCGAAAGTAGGCAATTAGGATGGTTGTGGAATTGTAAAGAATCCCGCCAACTGCTCCTAGAATCATGGAGTTTCCCTGGGTTTGGATATCTTGCCATTCACGTCTCTGTCGAGAGCTGCGAGCTCGCTAACCAACCTCTAGACCAACTTCGTGACCTGTCCGTGGATGTCATGGGTCTTGACTATCTCTTCTAGGAGGTCGCACCGAAGGACCGCAGGCTTGTAGGGGATGTTAGGAGTCGTGCACAATTAGTCGTGGCATGGAAGATATATGGGACGAGTTGGCGAGGGTCGTGGTCTAGTGGTACCTCTCTCAAGCTCATTTTAGGAGGTCGCTGCCCACCTTTCCTCGTTGACTCTATGAGTCTGACTTTCAAGTATTGAAGGTCGGGGCCTTGGCCCATTTAGGTTAACTTCTATCCCAGTCTTGCTCGTTTATGTTGACTTCTTCGGGTCGTACCCATTTCTCACATCATTATCCCCATTTAGGCCCAGCAAGTTTAGAGGCTGTGGTGCCTAAATTACGGCCTTGAAGTCATGGCTGCTGATGGGTATGCTAATTTCTTGCAACTGCTAGTTTTGGGATACCTCGTCATTCTCGTCTCTAGTAGAGAGCTGCAAGCTTACTAACAACCTTTTGGCCTCAAGTGGGATAGATTGGGATGCACCAGGTCGTATATTGTGATCCAGTGAGACCTCTTCGATGCTCATATTGTAGGTCCATCACCTAGGAGGTCGGTTTTAGGAAATCCTTGCCCTCCTGCTCCTCAGGACTTGTGAGTCTGACTCTCAGGCATTGGGATTTACGATCTTTAAATCGTGATCCCTGAGAGGTCATGCCGTTTTATTCTATAACTACTATTTCTGGAAAAAGACTTGTTCTTTCAGTTTTGGAAAGCTTGTTGTTCGGTTTTAAATGTGGAAGGTCTCCCAACTTCAATTTTGGGGAGAACTGAACCGTTTCCAATTTTGGAAGGTTGCCCCTTTTCAAGTTTGGGGGGTCAGCTTGTTTCGATTTTGGAAGGTCACTACGGTTAGTAGCCCAGGAGACTCCTTATCCTATATAAATTAGAAGTCTTCAACTTCTCAGAACTTACTCAAATTTTCAAATAGCTTGCAAGTAAAAATACTTTATGCTTTTTTTCTCTTCCTTTGTTCGATCAAGCCAGTAACTCAAGACTACTACTTCTTTTCTTATCTCAAGGATCTTTAGAGAGTGAGTTTTCACTTTTTTTTTCTTTGAAAAACTTCATCTTTTTCCAGTAAACCAAGATGTCAACTTCAACGTCTTCTACGTCTAATACTCCATCCCTCCACTCTGGAGAGGTAGCTCCCTCCCCTTCTCCTGCTGATTTGGAGAATGTGGTTTTTCTATTCGCCCCCGATTTCTATCAAAGCCCCTTCTGTTAAGAGCAGAACTTATGAGCTTTCTGAAATAGAAGCTTATTCCGTGTCTTCTTCTTTAGGCCCTTAATATTTTTGACATCAGTGGGGAGATGGGGCTGGAGAAAGGCAAAATAGTCAGTGTCGAGGAGGATGAGAGCCCTTGCAGTAGGCGCAGTGGACTTATAGTCCTTTACCTTTCTAGCCTCAAGGGAAGCATCCTCCTCAATTTCCTTCACCCTCTATTCTTTGACATTGCCCATTTTTGTTTTGTAGCTCTTTAGAAGCTTTTATAGATTGGGTATCTCCTTAGCCTCTAAAGCTTCCAAGGGGTATCTTCAGTTTACCCCTTGGTACAAGGTCCTTTCCAGTCCTCCACGAGGGAGTGGAAGCCTTTCTTCTTCTTTGCCCATCTTCCTACCCATTTAGTTCGGTCCGAGCCTTACCCGGATTGGAACCTCAACCATAACTTTTTCAATGAGCTCCCTATTCTGTCCCTTGCGCAGTTGAAGCATAGTTACTTTTAATAGAGTTGGCTGATTCTGATAGAGTTAAGTTCGAATGTACTTCTCTGGTCTGGCCTACTACTTTACTTCATCTTGCTGGGCCAGATCTTGCCCTCCTTTCCACAAAGGGATCTTTGGGGGTATCCTCTTTTGATGGGGAGCTTTCTTGTATTTATCAAATTTCTGCTTTTACTAACCTATAATTTTGTACTGACAGCTTTTCTTTTTTTCTCTTTGCCTTGACAGCAATGAGGACCACAACTTGGATCTTCAAGTCAGCACCTTCTCAAGCTCTTTCTGGTGGAGCTCAAGGCACTACCGGTGCTTCTTCTGCTGTAGCCCCTAAGATTCCTATTCCCCAAGGTAGGGGGAAAAAGGCAATGGTCGAGAGGACTCGGGGTGCCATTAAGCGGGACTCGACGGTCTTCGGGGATGGGACCTTCTGATAGGTCTATTAAAAATTCAACCTCATCTTCTTCGTTGTCTTCTCATCTAGCCATGAGGGTTCCTTCGAGTTCTGCTACTAAGGGGAAGACTCCAATGACCTCGGAATCTAAGCCTTCGCTCCCAGGCGGAGCCATTAGGGAGGTCGCCTCAACTGTCAAGAGCTTGGGGAGTTCTGTTCTGGAGTCCCATTTTGTTGAAGGGACTGGGAGATGGGTCCCTGATCTTGCCATGGAGGCCTCTGACTCTCTACTCCAATAACTCCAGTCTCAATCATCTCTGATTTAATGCGCTCCTTCAGTTGACCGGGATATCTGCCGGCAACTGACTGAGGAGGAGCTGGACAAATTCTTTGCCTCCCTTTACACTACTGTAAGCTCTTGCGACCTCTTGTGAACTTGTAATTGGTCTTGTTTTATTTTTATTTTGATACTGACCTCTTTTCCCTCCCATTTGTAGGGTCACATCTTCCTTGACGAGCCCCTGATAAGGCAGCCCTTGAAGCCAAAAAGGATCAAGAGTTCGGCTTCGCTATTTTCGAGCTCCAAGATGAAAAGGCTGGCCTAGAAAAGGAAAATGCCGAGGTCGCTGCTTCTAAAAGGGAGGCCAATGCCTCTGTTGACAAATCAACCAGACTTCTCTCCTAGTGCGGGAAGGAGATCGATGAGACCAGAGCCAACAACCAGGCCCTATCTAAGACTCTGGAGGCTGCTCATAAGAGGAATTTGGAACTGATCGACTTCGGCACCCAGCAAAAGGAGCTCATTCAAGAGCTTCAAGGTAAACTGGAGGAGTTCCAAGGCCTTTGTGATGAGAATGGCAACCTTAGCATGGAGAAGCTTGAGGAGGTCCCTTTCTTCTAGAAGTATGTGGAGGCTCTGATGTGGCCTCAGGTGATGTAGTTATACATAGAAGTGGTGGACAAGCTCGGAGAGCTCCACCCCAAGATGGGGACCTACCCTGACTTCGATGCTCAATTTTACCATCCGGAGCTAGTTACTCCTCTTCCTTGGGAGCAAAGCAGCAATCTGAATCCAGCTTCTCAATAGGAGGTAGCAACAGCCGAAGTCCTGGCTTAGGTTGGCCGAACTGATGAGAGCCCTTTGGGGAAGGGAAGGGAGCTCATGGAGGCAGCCCCAGAGGTCAAGGTCATAGAAAGAGAGGTCTTGGAAGTCAGTCCTCATGCCATGAAATCTCTTGAAGGTATACCCCTGTTCTAAAGGTATTTCCTCCCCTTGTGCATACTTATTTTGGAAGAGGTACTTGACCTTTTCCAGGTTCCTTGTCCATCTCTTATGTAGCCTTTTGTTTGACCACATTATCTTCTATTTTGCAGGCCCTTCTAGCGTTGTCGGGGCAGAGACAACTGGTGAGGAAGGGTTTCCCAGAGCAACTCTGACCCAATCAACATCCCAAAGGATGAGGATGACGAAGATGATGTTCCTCTCATCCAAAGGCAGTAGAGAAACAACCCTGGGAATACCTTGTAATAGTATTGGGGTCTCCCAGTTCATTTTCTTTCTACACTCTGAATATTCAACCCTCTGTGGTTTTTTATTGAACATTTTCATTCTTGCACTTGTACCAAACATCTTAGCTTGAGGTATGTTTGTGGCCTCCGTACTTTTATATAACAACTTGCATTTCCTTGCTAAGTATTCTGTCTTTGCTTTGGTATTTTGAACTTGAGGCAAATAGCACAAGGTGAAACCCTGATAAGCTTTTGAAAGGAATGACTTATCTTTTATAAATGTCTTGCTCCACCTAAGCCAAGAGGACTACTGGGGTCTCATTGCACTTCAGAGAGGTCCTTTAGGATAGTGTCTAGCTTAACTAATGAGTCTGCTAGGTCTACGAAGTCTCGGTAGCTTTAGGCATAGAATTTCTTTAGATGGCAAATGTCCCAAGGTCTCAGGAGTTGTCTTTCTTCGAGGTCAGCAAGCTTATAGCTCCCTCCTTTGTGAACTTTCTGGGCTATATAAGGTCCTTCCTAGCGTTCTTGTAGCTTGGTCAATGGACCTTGTTTGCCAACATCTGACCTTTTAAGGACCATATCTTCAACTTTAAAATGCTTAGTTTTCACTCTTTTGTTGAAAAAATTTGTGACTTGTCTTTTGCAGATTCTATCAGCTTCCATTGCCTTGTTTCTGACCTCCTCAAGAAGGTCAAGGTCTGCCCTTCTCTCTCCCTCGTTTAAGATTGAATCGTATTTGGTCAGTCTTAGAGACTTTATTCATTCCTCGAATGGCTTCACTACTTCTACCCAAAAACATAGGTTGAATGGTGTTTCTCCAATAGCTTTTCTGGGTGTTGTTCTGTATGCCCATAAAATGCTTGGATTTTTGTCTGACCAGGTTGGTTTTCCACCCTCTGTTTTGAGCTCGTTGAGTCTTTTCTTGAGTCCCTCTAGAATAGTCGTATTTGTGACCTCAGTGAGTCCAATAGCTTTGGGATGAGCTACAGAGGCCACCTTTTGTTCAATGTTTAAATTCTCGCAGAATGTTTTGAACGAGTCACCAACAAACTATCTTCCATTGTTTGAAATTATGGTTTGGGGAATCCCAAACCTGCACACAATGTTTCTCCACATAAAAGACTGGACTTTTGGTGATGAAGTTGTGGCCATTGGCTCTTCCTCAACCCATCTGGTGATGTATGCTATGGCAACAATTAGGAATTGAACACCCCCCACTCCTTTCGGGAAGGGTCCCATTATGTCAATCCCCTAGATATCAAAAGGTACTAATGCGTTGATGGATTGATACCTTGTTGGCGGCACAAGTGACTTGTTCCCATGCAACTGGCAGCTCGTGCATTTCCATATGTTCTTCTCAATGTCTAAAACCATTATGGGCCAATAATACCCAGTTCTTAGTATTTCCTTGGCGACGGTCTTCGCTAATATGTGTGATCCACATATCCCACTGTGTACCTCTTCGATGACGTATTGTCCCTCTCCTTAACTTAGACATTTAAGTAATGGTCAAGTATATGACCTTCTATATACCTCGTTATCTCCTATTAGGAAGTAGCGAGGTGACCATTTTCGCACTTGGTGAGATTCTTTAGCGTGTTGTGGGAGGTCGCCATCCTTGAGGAATTTGAAGATTGGATATCTCCAGTCTGCGTGATCCTCTATAACCAAGTTGTCATCCTGGTTTGTGCTTGGGGAGTATAACCGTTCCACCAGTGGCTTTGCATTAGTCCCTGCTATCTCTCGATAGACTTTTGATAGTGCGTCTGCTTCTACATTTTGTTCTCTAGGTATTTGCTGGACGAGGAAATGCTAAAGTTTAGATGTGATATCCCTTACTCTTTAGAGATATTTGATCATGTTGTCTTCTCTAACTTCGTATTTTCCAATGACCTGGCTAGCTATGACCTGCGAATCAGTTTTAACATGCAGTTTCTACACTTTAAGAGCTCTTATAAGCCTTAGACCTGCTAAAAAAGCTTCATATTTGGATTCATTATTTGAGGTTGGGAAGTTGTACTTCACAGAGTAAGGGATTCTATCTCCCTCAAAGCTGATCAGTACTATTCCCACACCTAAATTTTCTTTTTCTGTGGAGCCGTCTGCATACATTGTCTAGACGTTACATTCACATGCGCTTGTGAGCTCCAATGGAGCCCTTGTGCATTCTTCTACAAAGTCTGAGAGAGCTTTAGCGTTGATTGCTTTCCTTTCCTCAAATTTAATTTGATATCTTGAAAGCTCGAGACACAACTTCATTGTCCTACCCGATAGCTCAGGTTTTGCCAAAGCTTGCTTTAGTGGTAAATTGGTTAATACTCGTATCGGGTAAGCTTCAAAATATGGATTTAATTTCCTCGAGGTAATAATGATGAGGTACAACAATTTTTTGAGGTCCGAATATCTAACTTCGAGACCTCTGAGCAATTGGCTTACATAATAAATGGGGGATTGTAAACCTGACCATTCTACTAATAGCATCGAGCTGACTGCCTTTTCTGTCGCAGTGAGATACATTAGAATTTCCTCCCCCGACCTCAGAGAGACAAGCTAAGGTGGTTTTCCCATGAATTCTTTCAGCTTGTCAAAAGCTGCTTGACAATCCTCAGTCCACTGGAAGTCCCTTGGACATCATAGAATTTTTTTCCTTTGTCTGCCATTTTGCTGATAAAGCATCCCATTACTGCCATCTTTCCTATCAAGCTTTGGACTTCTTTGATGTTCTGGGGAGGTTCCATGTCCACTAGTGCCTTAATTTTGTTTGGATTGGAGTCAATGCCCCGTTTTGATATCATGAAGACCAAAAATTTCCTTGCTAAAACTACAAAGGTGCATTTTTCTGGTTTGAGCTTCATGTGAGCAACCATCAGGGTTTGGAAAGTCTCCCTGATGTTGATTTGCACATAAATATGCTAAGTTTTATGATCTTTTTATGTCATTATCTTATGTAACTTAGCTTAATTATGTTATTTTAGATATATTTTACTTCCATATGCTTGATTTTCGTTTGCAGGAATATTTGGTTGAAAAAGGGTCAAGATTTTAAGAAAATTGTTGTTCTAGTGACACTGTTCATTGTTTTTACTATTCACCGACACTGTTTTGACGGCACTGTTCCGATGCACTATTCATTGGATTAGAGTTGGGGACTGCAGATTGACCAAGTTTGTTGACCGTGGGTCGTGTCATTGAATTTCAGTTTTATTAGGATTTGATTATCTATTCCTAAACTATTTCGTTTTGTAATAAGTTTCCATTTTATTATTAGAATTCTTTTAGGTAACTATTTATTTGTAAAGAGTCTTTTACTCACATAAATAAACCCTTTGTATTAGTCTTAAGAGGAGACACGACAGCACAGCTCAGGATAGATCTTCCAAAGATTTCCAAAGACAAAATACAGATTTTCTCTTCCTCTTTTCTTATGTATTTTTCGGTTTTATTTATCATGTCTTGTGAGTAGTCGTCTTTTGTTAACAAGAACATGAAGTAAGTTATTTTCTTATGGGGTTATGAGATTTGGTTTGTTTTTCTTATAAAGATTTGATCTTTATTATTAAGTATTTGTGCAATTCTTGT